>JAOEHX010013547.1:0-14511 GCA_025448015.1 Bolborhynchus lineola
AAAACCACCACAGAAGTAAGTTTTATCTGTATAGGTAGTAGTTGCATTTCCTAGTTTAAAGAAGGACGTTAGCTGAAGATATATATTGGAATTAGCTATTGCATGTCACACACTGTAGAAGATGGCTTATGTTCCCCTTTAACTGGAAAGGCAAGACAGAAATCCTCCAGAAATTTTTCTGCTGTTTTCTCTGATTAATAAATGCTTTAGAAACTCTGAGTGTGCTCTCTGAGCAGATGACTGAAGCAGTAAGACCAAATTCTATGGCATTTTGTACTATTACCTTTCAACCAGCCAAGAAAAATAAGAAAAATAAACATCCCTATGGGTTTTCATAATGTAGCAAAAAACTTAGACAAACTGATATTAACCACACAAGGATAGTAACATCTGTCATCTAGACTGGTGCATTTTCAAATGCAACGAATGTGGAACTGCGGCCATTCTGAGTTTGAGTACTCTGTCTTCATCATAGCCTACTCTTGCATACACCGCAGAGTAGGAAAGTCTATCAGCTGTGCAGACACTAATGAACATGCCTTCAGTTTGCCTTTATGAAAGCCAGAGAATTTAAAGACATGACAGCAGGCACTCCCTTCTTCCACAGATTTTGTGACTCACTGCAGTCACTCAATGTTACACAATGTATTTCATTTGCAGAATTGTTCTGATTATCCTCAATTCTGGAACTGTGTTTGAGTATGAAAGTTCATTTCCTTCCTATCAGAAGGTTTCTAACCACTTACATGTTTACAAAAAACAAGATACATTGTGAAAGCCACTGTTTGGGGTGCTTGACAACTATCAGGGACCTCATTCTGTAATGCTTACTCAATGAATACATGCTTTGACTCAGTACTCTTGTTACATTCACCAAATAAAGGACCCAACCTCTCATGACTGGACCATGAGCAAGGTGACCTGCTTTCTCTCCAGTGATTAAGAAGAGCCTGTTAAGCCTCTAGACTGGCCTGTATAGTTAACTGGTGGTTGGTCCCAGTCCAGCTGAGAACAACTGTACTAACTGTTGTTGACAACTGTGCCATTTGGCTGTAGCTATATACACCAGTGCAGAATGCTAGATTAATTTTAGCTGGTAACAGTGAAATTTTTCACCCCACTCCTTAGAAAGGTGTAATTCAAGGACAAAGAAAAGCCATTTAACTCTGAGGCACTGAATTACCTAATACTAAGAAATTCTGATGTACTGACTTAATACCAAGAAAACACATATACCATGTACGTTCATGAATACACTGTAGCACCCTCCCTTTCATATGATGCATTCTCATCAAGATCTTCAAGAATCTGTCACACAAATTTTGGCAAGAACATAAATAATACATGAAAGACAGCTACACTTGGGAAATAATTAAAGTGAATTATGTCACAAAACTTTTTTTGTCTTAGACTTGGCAAACCAGAAAGAATCCACTGGCCTCTGATGATGCCATTTCTTAATTTCAAAGACCACTAAAATCTGTGGAAATTATAGCAGGGATTTTGTCACACAGTAATATAGGACTGTCCAGAAATTATGAAAACTCAATTCTGCTTCATGGATGGATTCCCTATTAGGAAAATTAAAATTAATTTAAACTCAGTGATCTCACACTGAAATAAATGATGCTGAGACAGATTACATCTATTTAATCAAAGAGGAAATGGACATGATAGTAATAAACCAATTGGCAGCGAAGTATACCTTGGGAGGACAACATTGAACAGTCACTGGGAAGAGAAGCTGTTAAAAATAACTCAGTCAACCATTTCATGTTTTGCTCATTTTGAAGATGATTAGCAGAGGATATATTACAAGATTCATACTGTTTGCATCCAGATAGATAATAGCAAAAAGAAATATCCAACCCTAACTACTCTATGATTCTATATTATATTCTATCACATACATATTAAGGCTACAATAAAAAGATTCATTTTTTTCAGAATAGTCACCAAATAGCTTCCATAAGCTTCAGCAAAATTTCATGGTCTATCATAGACTTTGAGAAAAGTAGTTTACCCCAAATATTTAATTTTCTTGATTTACATTAAACGTCTTTATACTTCTACTGGTTTCAAACTAAATATTGCTTTAGGTTAAGTTATAATGAACCATGACAATGTTGCAATTAAAAGAGATAAATAGGTAGACAGACAGACAGATAGATAGATAGATTAGATAGACACAAAATCACCCCAAAAACTCAAACCAGAGACTAGACTTGCCAAGTGACCACTGCATTCAAACTGGATTACAAGCCAACACTTCAGATCTCCCTGTGAATGGACACATGCAGCAACCTTGGTCAGTCTGATCTCTGGGCATATGCAGCAAAGATTGCCAGAAGGAAGCTTGTAAGTAAGTAACAGTCAGTTGTTCAAGAACTGGATGCTAAGACCAGCTGCCAAAGTCTGCACATATTACTTGGCACATCAACTACTTTTAATAGCGCATGCATCCCAGCAGCTTCCAACCAAATCAACTCCATTTGATAAATTCTGTCTCTGTATCATCTATCCTGGCACTGCATGGCCATACGCTACCTTAAGGGTGCCACAATGGAGAAGTAGGGATTCAAACTAGCTGCATATATCTGAAACAATACCTTAAAGGTACTGCAGGAAAATACAGAAGAAGTCAAACTGCTGTCTGACAGACAATGCAATATACATAGATACTCTGCTTATTTAAAGTTTTTCGGGTACTGAAGTAATTCTCTGCCAAATAGAAATACACAACATGGGAACACGAAATCCTCCCAGGGCCATGCCACTTCTGACAAGTAACAGGTGAATTATTATTGTGACTTTTTAACCTGAACTAACTTAATTACCTCACAATAAGAAAGAAAACCCAAAAATCAATACTTAATTAAGCATGCTGGAGTTGGACTTCACCAGCTCCACTCAGTAGCACCGTATCATCTTTGGCGTCTGCTACCCCAACCACATCATGAATGACTGATCTCTGCACTAGCCACCTCACTGTCCTAACATATGTTTTGCAGTGAGCCACACAATCAGAGGAAAGATTTGAGTCATGTTGTGCCTTCTGTTTAACTTTCTTTCAGCGCAGAAATTCTAGCACTGGATGTTATACTTTACTAGTGGACAGATAAAGAAACCATTGTAAAGACAACATTTGGTCACTTATGACAGCTTCCAAAATCTTGGAAGGCTGAAGTCAGAGGAGAAAGTTTTTCAGCAAACATAATGGGTATCTGTGGTCTAGTCAAAAACATTTTAGTGAACTGTGGGAAAAGAAGCCTGTGCGTATCCGAGTTTTTATGGCCTGAAGTCAAGCATAAGGACTAGTTTTTAACACACTTCATTACAATAGGGTAGCTCTTTACGCTTTACAAAAATTATTTCCACATCTCTTAAAACTGATGAATAGCAGGTCAGTGCTTTAGTGATAGTTTAGCATAATAACGCTTTCTCATTTCCTCACTCAGCCAGCACTCATTTGAGACCTTAATCTTTAAAAACAAAGTCTATTTTTTTTATTCTAAAACTAATTTCACCGTTTAATCAAGAGTAACCTTCCAGCTACATCACTGTGCTTCCCTATTCAGAAATACCATAAGCAACAGAAGACACAGCTATAGCAAAAGACAGCAACAGTAAAAGAGATGCACGTACAGATAACTTGTTTGGAATGCCATCTTGTTGAATTATTTCCTATAAAAAGGTCAGTAAACAACTTTAACCACACAGTATAAGCATCAGTGTGACATTTACTGGACAGTCAAAAAACTGCTAACAATACCTTGCCACTTTGATACATCTTTACATTACTTCATCTCAGATTTGTCTGGTAAAATTAGGAGCTGTATTAACACAAAGAGCTAGTTTCACACAGTAATGCAGAGGCTGGCAAGTTCTTAAAGTGAAAACGGATCAAGTGGCATTTCTTTCCTACTGAACTAATCTAGTCCTTAATGCCAGAATTTACAGGCATAAATGACTTGCATCCGTTTATTTACCAAAAGTGGCTACACAGTTAACGTTACGCAGTCTGCGCTTTACTAATGAGTTCTTTCAATAAAACATGTTTTGCGTGCCACATGACTGAGTAGTGAAATAAAGGTGAACTGATCCTGCAAACAGTTTTGGTTGAATTTATCACACATCCCTGCTGCCTAACGTTTCACCCAAGTTTGAAAGCCTGTCCATAAGAAAGAACACCTGGGAGAACATTGAAAGTGGGGAAGAAAAGGCAGAGGGACAGAGTGAGAAACAGCCTGAAAACAGACCAATTCCTTATTTATGTAACTAGGAACTGAATAAATAACTTAAATATAACTAAAAACCTTAAATATGCCCATCCATGATACAGATTTCTCACATCTCAAGAATTACAACATGGGAAAAGGACACTTGCTCAAAGATTACTGCTCTACAATATGGGTGGCTGTGCTGCCACAAAGGCTTTACACAGTTAAGAAGAGCTTTCATCCAGACACTGTTTAAGGTCCAACCTTCACAGAATATTGGATGTACTCAGGGCAATCAACAATGCACTTGAAAGAGGGATCTGCAGAACCACATGCTATGTATTACTCTTGCACAAACATGCAAGAGCATTGCACTCCTTGTAGAGCAATGAACGCATGTGAAATATATGATGATGCATGAACGTGCTCTTTATGAGCGTGGCCAGAGGGAACAGTCTCTTAACTAAAAGAGTTTAGAGGGGATAGGGTGGGAAGAGAAGACTGAACATACATTGGGCATTGCTAGATGTTCTTTATTAACTGCTCTCTACCACATTCCCATTTACAGGCATGCTCTTGCTCTTTCAGTATGCTGTTGCTTACCTTTGACTCTAAGGGTCTTTGTTTCCAAGTAATAAATACTTCAGACTCCAGGGAGCAGACAGGAAGATCATACATGATCCAAAAAAAAAAAAAAAAAATACCTTTACTGTTGATAGATTATTGTAAGTGCTTATTCATTATTAGCTGAAATGCTATTGACTGCACACTTAATAAATAGCCTATTTGTTCTTCTCAACTGAAGCAATACTGTAACTGGGCTTCTGAAGAAAAGACCATTAAAAATATAAAGACATCACACAGCAGGTAACTTGGGGAATGTGGTTTCAGTTTTCTGTTCATCACAACACAATTAACAAATGCTGCATCAATTAAAATTTCTGCTGCTTGAATAAAAATTTAGTGCAGGGCAGGCTGCTCACACACCCTATAAATGATCTAGAAGCTTTCAAGAAATGAGGCATTGAGCTAAACTGTAACCACCTTAATGTAGCTTTATAACACAAGGCAATCACTTGTCTGTTCTCTGGACAAAAATGGCAACCTTGGCTCTGCCAGGAAATAAATGCTGACCTGAAGCACAAGACAACAAAGTGAAGAGCTGCAAACCACCAGCAAGTTGTCAGAGCAAAAGCAACACAACTGAACATTTACCCTTTTAAAAGGAGTACAATTTCATTTAGAAGAAAATAGCACCATTTTAAAGGGTTTTTTTTCCTCTAAATATTTTCAGCTATTCACCTAATCACTGTTAATTAATGCACTGCTTTTAAGACCACACTTAATAAACTATGCGCTAGATAACTGCCACTTAATGACTACAAGAAAGAAAACAATCACAATTTAAATTGCTTAAAAGGATTACACACAATCGAGAAGTAGATTAGAAGCATATTGTACAGGAGGAAAAGATTAATCAGGAAGGAAGAGACAAAGAGAAATATTGAAAACATATGATTGTAGAGTTAAATTTAAAAAAGCACCAAGCATGAACAGCAGTTAGCAACAGATAATTTGCAAGACAGCCAGTAAGAAAAGCAATACATATACCAGAGATAATACTTCAGTGATCCATTCCCATGATAAAACCACCTATACACATAAGTAACCTCCTACTGAGGTATAAAAAAGTCCTCATACCATAGGATTTCCATACTTTCTAAGATTCTTACGAAAAAGTCTTACACAGAGCTTGCACTCAACCACAATAAAACAATTCCTGGAGGAATTAATGAAATGAAAACATCTATTACAGCATATGTTGAAGAATATCTGTTTCTTTCTGGCTTTGTATAGTAGTGTCACTGTTGCAAAAATGAGAACAAATTAACTGGATAATACCAAAAATGTTTGTAATGTTTCCTTACATTTACATAGGTTCTGCAGTACATTATGTTTTGATTTTCTTTTTTAACAAGCAAACAAACAATAAAAGGGCAGAATAATTTATTCTACACATGGAATTATTTTTTTACTTCACAACTAGGCAACTTACTCAAATGCACTGATTGTTCATTTTCAATGGTAATGGATCAATGTAGTCTTGTGAGAGTAGATGTTACTACTTATCTAAAAACACCTCTCTCTTTGGTGCTTCATTTTATTTCTGATCAACGTCGGACTTCCTGAACAGCTGCATGCCTGCACTCACAGCTGGATGCAAGCTGCTGGACAGCTATGCTACTTATGACAGAAGGAAAACAGAGGTAATGATATGCAGTGAATTGGGCTTGTTTGAATCAGACTAAATATTTGGATTAGAGTCAAATTCCTTCTAAAATACATATTGCAGGCATATGTATGAGAGTCAGAAGATGAGTTCATTGGAGGAGAAATATAAATGAAAAAATAAGTAAGACTCCAGTGCATGGGAAAGCAAAACTAACTCCCCAAGTGTTTCTTAGACAAATGCAAATGATTTATTTCTTTCAATCCTGTAAGAATTAATTTTCTAGTAGAGCTAATTATTGTAGTCTGGCATCTCTCAAATGCATGGAGGTTTTGATGATTTCATCATCATGATTTGATGTCCTAATTTCTTCAGCTCTACTTCACTCGTGCATCTTCGTTTTCTTTACAGAATGAATGTAATGACCTAAACATCATCATAAGATATTCTTCTGTAACAGTGTCTCCTGATTTAAGACTTAGTGCTACTGGGGCAGATGTTATCCTTGGTTATACCAGTAGAAATCCCACACGGACACTGCTACTGCTGACAGCAATAGAATCATACAGAGTTTACACTAGGCCAACAGCAACATTTTCTGTTACCTTGTGATAAATCATGCTGACAGCAGCAGTATTTCATGGGAAGTTTTGATCCCTCCGTGCCGTCAAGCTCCCTCCCTCTGAAAAGCCAAGATACCAAATGCAGGAAGAACACAGGGAACGCTGGGTCTATCCTTGACATGAAATCTGAATGGAGTCCTAGATGCACAGTCTCACCTGGGAGACCTTGACATATTTTACAGGCATGGCCATAGATTCACTTATCAAGATCATGTTAAAATTAGAGATGAAGCCCCACCATCATTTCAAATAAGCTTCAAATTGGCTTTTTATTAGAATACTGCTCTTTGCTTTGGATTCTCAGACTCTCCCGCCCAGAAGAATGACTTCTAACCAAAAGATGACTACCATTTATGCAAATCCAAAGTAATTCAGAAAGTTACACAACATGTTGAAAAATGCACTTGCAGACACAATGCCCAGTGCAGATCACAAAGGCACATCACTCATAGAATGATAGAATCATAGAGCAGTTAGGATTGGAAAGCATCATCTAGATCCAACACCCCTGCCATGGGCAGTGACACATTGCACTAAACCATGTCATCCAAGACTCCATCCAACCTGGCCCTGAATACTGCCAGGGATGGAGCATTCACAACTTCCCTGGGCAACCCATCCCAGTGCCTCACCACCCTCACAGTAACGAACTTCCTCCTTATATCCAATCTAAACTTCCCCTATTTCAGTTTGAACCCATTACCCCTTGTCCTATTGCTACAGCCCTTGATGAAGAGCTCCTCTCTGGCATCCCAGTAGGCCCCCTTCAGACGCTGGAAGGCCACTATGAGGTCTCCACGCAGCCTTCTCTTCTCCAGGCTGAAGAGCCCCAACTTCCTCAGCCTGTCTCCATACAGGAAGTGCTCATATTTATGTTGTTACTTAATCTTTTCTATTCTATGAGTTACCATCATATGAATGCTGCTTAATCTTCAGCACTGACTCTATGAATGTTGTGAATTTCAGAGTTATAATGGCGAAAATTCCTCTCATTAGTCAAACATTCACACAATCATTTCGTTAGGCAATACAGAGAAGCTTTTAATCCTTTTATTCTTTTTCCTTTTCTTTTTAGTTGCCTGACAAAAGCTTGGTGTTTTTGTAAAAAAAGTAAGCAACATAAAAGTGTAGATGGATTGACAAGTATTGAAACTTCCAAAATAAGCTACATAAAGACACTGAAAATTCATCTGATCTAAACAGTGGATGAGAGGAAAATGCGAAGAGATGTCTTAAGAAATTAATGGAAAAATTCTCACTGTGTATCACAACTTTTTGGTTGACCACAGATCATCATAATTTATTCAGCCAGGTATGTATGCTTCCACAATTATTCACAGTCTTGGACTCGATTCCCCATTACTCTTCTCAACATGTTTCTGGAAAGTACTAAAATGTAATGAACATGAATCCATGTATCAAACTGCTAAATTGTTAAAAATGAGACTTCAAAACTTGAGAAGTCATTTCCTTTAAAAATACATATTTTTGTTCAAAAATTCCCTGCTTTATTCCTAGATTGCTTCCAAAGCCTTTTATCCACTGGCTACTAGCTGAATAGAAAACAACAGAAAAAGAGGAAAGGCTGTTTTGAACCATGTTTCTTATAGTTGCAAACAGCTTTTATGACTAGACAGCAAGGGTGCACAACATGTGGCAAGAAAGCTGATTATGGTATATGGGGTTATAAAACACAGCCATCGACCATTTATCTCTCCCTGTGACTATGTAATTGATTAGAAGATGATTAACTGTATGTATTTGCTTATTAACACAAGCAAACAGGTTTTGTTCAGCTATCTGTGAAGCTGGCAGTCTAGGAAAGTACGTGTTTGCGGCTTTCTTGTAGCTTAAAAATAACCCCAAATAGTAAATGCAAAGGGAACTCAGAGTTTTAATTCAGAGTTTTAATACAGCTTTTATATGTGTGTGTGTGTGTGTAATTCAGGGGAGTATATTGCTTTTGAGACTTTGTCCCTTTTTCCACACATTTTCCAGTTTTTTTGCAAAAGCTCTGGGTCTTTTTCCTTTCTGCCATCACACAAGTTAGGCTGAAAATGGTCAATGGGGATTGAACGTTAGTAAAACACAGACTTACAGATAGATACGGTGCTCACAAAATCCTGGCCTCACAAAAAACTGTCTCAGGGGAATTCAGCATTAGTATCTCACACATAGCATTTTGGAAATGTTCAAGCTGTAGAAGTCAAAAGAAATTGGACACTCAAAGTGGGTGGCCATGAAATAATCCATTTCATCATCTGTTATGCCATACATCACCTTCACAAAATTCCTGACAAAAACCTGGATGCCTCCTGCAGTAGTGCAGTTCGCAACTTAGGTCCAAGTGGACAAAGAGGGTCTCAGCACAAAAACATTCACCCAGGAGGAAGCGAGGTGGTAAGAAAGAGAGGGGTAAAAATAAAATCTTCCAAGTGTATGAAACATCTTGGTTTTGTACTCTTTATTCTTACGATGATGGAAATACATTGTTTAGCAGGCGTGTTTTAAAAGCATTAACTTAAGATAGGTAACGAAGCCTGACGCTTTGCTGCTGTGTTACCTACTGCAAAACATGAGAATAGAGAATGAAGAACACAGCATTTGGCTGACCTTTTAGCTGCTGGATGCCCATGAAAAATTGTTAGCTTATTTGCCAAATGTGAACTCTTTCGCCTCATTCTTCATTAAGCTAAAAAACAAAGGCAGCTCAAATAAGCAAAATTCTGGGTGAAAACATCCTGGAAATTGCATATAGTTCAACTACATTGCCTGGAAAAATATCTTTTTTCTTGGCTAAGGCATGAATGCAGTACCTAAGGACTCACACATTTTTAAATAAGATAGCTATTTTGTTGTTGTTCTTACATTTTTCTACATCCAGGAGCTGAGACAAAGAAACAAATTTTAGTCATAATAGATTGTGATATAAAGGTGTTTGGGGTTATGATGTTCTTTCCTCCCAGTGAAGAAAAGACATGGAGCCCAATGGAAAAACGTCAGATACTTCACACAATCGAAGCCAGGAGGTTGCAAACCTCCTGAAAAGGTCACTGATTAGATAACATGAACTGAACTGACATTAGACAAAAGCTCTTCTATCTCCTCTAAAATGAACAGGAAGATGGGAGAAGAACAGAGAAGAGGTAGCTCCTGGATAATCACCAGAAAAAGAAGGGAGAGATTCATCACCCATGAAGGAAGAGCAGCAAACTGCCCAGAAGAGGAGGCTCTAAGATTCTTCAGAGTCAGCTGAAGGATTTGGCATTAATGGACTTACTAAAGAAAAACAGAAAGACCAATACACTTAGCTAGCAATAACTTGGGAGAACAGAGACTTAAAAACATTTAATTCCCAACCAGGAAAAGGAAAGCATGCACAAGGAATAGGTACCTATTTCACAGCACAAGAAAACTGCTGCCCTGAGGGGCTGTGTAAAAATGGCGAGTAGAGTTAGGCTATTGTGTGAATGAGTACAAACTGATGTGAGGATGCATAATGAAGAAACCTCTAAAAAGAGGAAAGTTTCCAAAAATTTTCTGAAGTTAAAAAAACCCATAAATAAATCCTTCAGGTGTTTGCAAAGTGCAAATATTAAAAAGTAGGACTACTGTACATGTGCTAAAATTCACATGCTTTATAGAAACCAGAGGTAAGTCGCACCTACTATTTATGTGGAAAGGAATTTTGCTCCAGTGGAGAAATTTAACTAACTGTTACCACCCAGGAAAGATACATGTGTCAAGAGGATGGTTACTACACAGAAGGCCAGGAACAAGAAGTCTGTGCTGCAAGACTCCTCTTGGAAAAGTTAAAATAGTATGATCTATATTTACTTTTCATTTATCAATGATAACAAACCCAGTGAATTTTATTTCTATCACCAACACCATTCAAAGTAGTTACATGAAAACTAGAGTGTAATAAAAAGTCATTATATACCAAACAGATTCCACATCAAATTCACCGCTTTCTTAATTCTTGATGCTGCTACTTTATCATCACAAAGCCATTCTAATTCAACAGGCTGGCTTCCAAGCTTGTTATATCAGCAAAATTATTAAATACTGTTTATTACTATTAGCGTAAATTTGGCAAAAGTTAACAAGACTAGACTACAAGACACATATATTAGAAATTCGAATCAGAGAGTACCTTTGAATGACTACCACATGTGCCTCAAATTATATTCAGGGAGACACCAGTTGCAGCATACAGAGTATCTGCGCACAGTACACTGAAGTATAATTTACAGCAGACCTTACACATTAAGCTTTCATGGTGGTAGTTGTGTGTCTCATGATTTTTTTAAAGAGAGATTCAGATGGCAGTGATTTGCCCCACATACACAGACCTTATACATTACAGCCAGTGTTAGCATCCACGGTCTGCATATTCAGGTCATGTTTCTCTGTCTCCTTGACTTTTTTTGGCCATACATGCCATATAGTTTCTTACAGCAGACCTGCACCTTATATTTTCACATGTCATGATACATATCTGTATTCCAACTACTAAAAAACACTTCACACTAAGATTGCATTGTTTTGTTTCGCATCTCCATCCTCGTGCCCCTACACGTGCTTTAATCAAGACATGGAAACAATCTATTCCCCCAACTCAGTGAGACAAATGCCAAAATGTCTCCAGATTTTAAGCTTTCTTTTGGCTGAAAAATGATCTTTCAAACATGAATGGGCATCTCATGTTTGCAAGCAAGTAAACAATTCTTTTAGTACCTCTTCAGCTGCAGAGGTACACGCCCAGATGAAGATCACAGCTCCTCAAAAGAACTATGCAAGATGCAATGAAGAAACAGCTACCAGTGAGGACAGAACACAACACTGCAGCTGGGTAGTGAAAACACCACAGAATTCAAAGCAGAAAAGATGCCTTCCACCTCCTTTGCTACAGGGTACTATGGTTTAGGCTCTTTTCAGGTCGATTTGTCACATCCTGCCTGGAGTCTGATATCAAGAAGGATCCTACCCTGGCACTCATGTAGTCCTGTGACAGCACAGCCAAAGAAATCTTCAGGGAGAGGAAAACAGCACACATAACTCATGAAACTGAGAAGGATGCTGCACATCAGTGCCTGTTGAAAGGATAGAGCTGGAAGGTGCTCAGGCTAAAGGCTTCAAAGATATATAGACAGCTACAACAGGAAGTGGACTAGCTCACACTGACTGGATGCGGAAGATACACAACACACTGTATGAAAGCAGTGTCTGACAAAACACACTTCTGCCTTTCCCTCCTTCACACCTTTCTCCACTCATTTTAGTCTGTGTGTAGGTTTAACAAAGGGACATCTGTTTTCATGTTCAAATCCAAGCCCTCCTCAGTCACTGCCTATGAACAAAACAGGGAGAATGGCAGCCCAACTATTTCTCGCTCTGGCACATCAGCTTAGGCTACATTTTTCAGGCCCTGGCTTCAGCCTAGCTCCCTTTTCTAGCTCCTTGAGACACTGACATGACAGCTCACTCACACCTCATTCTGCAGCAGGCAGAGAGAACTATTTGTTCTCTTGCTGTAACATCGCAAAAGCCAAAATGTCTCAAGACTCAACAGCAGCCCTAGGCTCAACCTGCAGCTACAATCTTCAGCAACAGCTGACATTAGTATAGCACTAAAAAAGGATCAGAGACACCAAAGACAATTAAACAAACAACACTGATGACCTTGCTACTGATCTTTCCTGTTCAAGAAGAGATAAATCCCACCAAGAAGGGTACAAGCACTACAATTATCACATATGGTCTGGCCACTGCAGAGAGAAGGGACTGATCTGCACATATTAGTGCCCACCACGCCAAAAAAACACTGAGCAA
Source organism: Bolborhynchus lineola (assembly GCA_025448015.1). NCBI lineage: Eukaryota > Metazoa > Chordata > Aves > Psittaciformes > Psittacidae > Bolborhynchus > Bolborhynchus lineola. Next base: position 12,909 of record JAOEHX010013547.1, read on the forward strand.
AACACACCTAGAGAACGTCAGCTAAAAAACAAGCCCAAATAAACAGGTTTTATACGAAGCATCTTGCGAGTGGAGGAGAGGAAAGGCAACAGCTCCACAAATGCTGTTTTCACAGTGTCCCTGTGGGAGGACTTGGCAATACCTTGAGCCTGGTAATCCACGTGCCCAGAGGCAGCCACACCGCCTCCCAACACTGCAACCTAACTCCCCATAATGATCTTAGGCACTTCAATGAGTCTGAAAACAGCATTTGTCCTTGTACACTGTACAAGGAAGCTGAGTGCTCTTTACAGATCCCTGCTCTCACCACATACTAGAGAGGGGTTTCTTTGTCCAGCATTTGATGGTCCACTGGTACAAAATCTAGCCCCCGAAAGTCACCAAGTCATTCAATAAGCTGTTTTCCTTCAGTCTGTAGCAATAAAACTATACAACACTATAAACATTTTCCACATTGGACTCTAAGATGCTTGGCACTCTAGCTGGAAACACTGCTCCTTTTGTTATTATATTACAACAGACCCCTTCAGACCCACTTTCCATCATGACACTGAATATTTTTGTCTTTTATTTTCTGTGAGGAGAGTCCTTTCTAAACCTAGGGAAGAGACTTATGAACAGCTATTCGGTGAGTGTCATCACTCCAGGCCTAGGCACATCATTAATCAGACTCATCAGAAAAGCAGAGTAACGCCCAGGGAACAATTTTCCCTTCTTGTATGCACTGCAATGCATGAGCTGGCTACGCAGGGAGAATTAGCATTAATGGGAGATACAGACCTACCTGTCTCAAGAGGAGAGAAAGAAACAGACCCCACAGAAGGCAAAATCTCCTTTTCCTCAAAAATTTACATTAAAGCTAACAAAACCAATAAATTCTCTGATGAGTGTTGTCAGTCTATGACTAAGGAGTTACTTTTGCAATTGAATATATTCTTGCTTTCTGCACAGGGCAGGTAAAGTGAGAGCAGAGGTACAGCATACGAAATTAGGCAAAACACTGTGCCCATGCTGCTGCTGGCTTTTGTGTTAAAGATACTGGCAGGAATGCCAGTTTTTCAGTGGGCAGTTTGCAGGAAGAAGTAGAATCTTTTATCAGACTGATACAGTTGGAAAAAACAGACAAGCTTTGGGGCACAGAAAGCCCTTCCTGCACAGACCTGAAGAAGGGCTTGCTTGTCTAAAAGGTTTTTTTTCAAGCTATACTGGTTCATCCAATAAAAGATATTACCCCTCCCTGCAAGCCCTGCCCCACTTAACAGTCTGAGCATCATGGCTACAACAGCGATATTATTACATTTTGGTGGTACTGATGGCCTGCAGCATAGGCTTCTGCATTTGATTTTACAGGCATGAACTAATTTCAGAGAACTACTGGTTTTAAAGGCAACAGCTTCTTATAAATTGAACTCATTGCCAACATGGGTCAGCATAAAGCTGATGGTGATGAAGGCAAAAAATCCCAAAACTCAAACCTCCCACCCCAAAAATAACCTCAAGATCTCTTATTACCATTCACATCAACCACCAGAATAGTGTCCAAGTATGACATGCACCACAATGTTAGGAACACCAGGAGAGCACAAATACTTGAGCATTTCCT
>JAOEHX010013548.1:0-26708 GCA_025448015.1 Bolborhynchus lineola
CTTTAAGTGTTCGTTGGGCCCATTGGCTGTCTTTAACGGAAGATGAGTAATTGGGCTGTTCAGAAACCTTCAAAGATCATAATGACAGAATTCAGATTTGTTTCTAAGAAATATCTAATGAGGCTTCCTGCATTCTTGATGTTAAAAACCAGCACTGGAATCACTTAAAAAGGCATTTAACTCCAGAAGTGAATTTCTAATTACCAGAAATCAACTCCAGTAATAAGTTTTTCTGAACTATCCCAGTTTTCTGATTCTGCAAATTTGGGAATAACATATCAAACAGAATTGCTTTTTTTCTTATTCTTACACTGAGTTCAGGCCTAGGGTATGTTTGTAAGTTCATACTTTAAAATAAATGTACTTAAGTATATTTGTTTAAAAGCTACCTTTACCTCCATGGAGAGTTTTTCTCCCTGAAGAAATATTACAGAGTGCTTTTCACCTGGGTATCAAAGAGAAAAATGCATGATTTTGTGTAGATAACTTATTAATTTTTGGATAGTAGAATTCAGGTAAATATTAAATTTCTTAGGACATAATTCATCCGATTTTTTTTTTTTTTCAGTTTGAAAAATTAAAAAAATCCAAGAAGAGTAAATGAATGAAGGGCATATCTACAGGATGTTGAGTGTCCGCCATGTTTCAATATGAAGTCATGGTACCCATGCCTTCCTTTAGGTTCTCAGCAACTTTCTACATCAGAGATGATCTTTGAGCAGTAAAAGGAACATATATCCATGTAGCATAAAAGGCATAGAAAATACTAAGCCTTTGTTCTCAAAGTGTTTGTGAATATTAGAAATTAACAGAATGCTGACTGTAATCCATTCTGAATACGACTGATTATAAACCCAAAGAACGATCTGAATTGTGTAAGAAAACAATAGATACAAATGAAAAATACAGATTGAACTCAGGGCCAAATCCCTGACTAAAGTTCAATAGATCCACTATGTTAAGAGAGTGGCCATAATTTACAATGGTCAATAATATGCCCTGGATGTCTTGCACTCTGACCTTCACTAATGCCTGGGGACATTGATTCACTTTTTTCTCTGAATAAACGATTTCAATGGGGAATTGTGCACATGAAAGCAGGGCAGAATAGGGCCTTTTCATTCTGAGTTGCCATTTCCCAGCATGGAAGTGCAGTGTATTAATCAGTGTATCAATCAATAGTCCCCTGACCCTCAACAAAACCCACTCAAGCAAAAAGGCATCACCCTATTTTTGATTAATCAGTGCCAGCTATCCATTTCCGAAATAAGTTTGAGCATAGTTATACTAAGCATATTTAAGACCTGATTTGCACTCTATTCAGGAGAATTTATAGAAGAGGAAGTTTATTTTTAGGTACTTGACCGTCTCAAACCCAGGGGAGTATTTCCATTGTGTCCGATGATATGTGGGTCTGTCCCTTCAAGGACCTGCTCTCAATCTATTCGTCACCCAGGCTTCAGGGCCCTGCACTTGGATCAGCGCAATCACCAGTATCAGTACAGACTGGGTGATGAATGGATTAAGAACAGCCCTGGGAAAAAGGTCTTGGGGAAAATGATGGATGAAAAATTGAACATGACCTGGCAATGTGTACTTATAGCCCAGAAAGCCAACCGTATCCTGGGCTGTATCAAAAAGCCTGTGGCCATCAGTCCAAGGGAGGTGATTCTCCCACTCTACTCCGCTCTTGTGGTACCCCACCTGGAGTACTGCATTCAGTTCTGGGGCCCTCAATGTAAGAAGGACCTTGAAGAAGTCCAAAGGAGGCCACAAACATGATCAGAGTGTTAGAGCAGCTTTCTTATGAAGACAGGCTGAGAGAGCAGGGGTTGTTCAGCCTGGAGAAGAGATGGCTGTGGAAGACCTTAAGAAGCCTTCCAATACCTAAAGAAAGCCTACATGAAATCTGGACAGGGACTTTTTTACAAGAACATGTAGTGACAGGACAAGAGAGAATGGCTTTAAGCTGAAAGAAGGTGGATTTAGATTAGATATTAGGAAGTTCTTTACTATGAGGGTGACATGGCACTGGCACAGGTTCCCAGAGAAGTTGTTGGTGCTCCATCATTCAGTGTCAGTCTAGACGGGGCTTTGAGCAGCCTAGTCTAGTGAAACAAGTCCCTGCCCATGGCAGAGGGGTTGGACTAGATGATCTTTCCAACCCAAACCGTTCAATGAGTCTATATCTCTTTTGCTTTATTTGTATAGGTCTCTATTTTAAATAGTTCTAATAGGAGGCAGTGATTTTCATAAAGTGTGATTGCAAAAGAATAACTTTAGCATGATGGAGGGAGGAAAGAGAGATGAGTTCTGAAAGGCAAGGCTGGGTGGGCACATTTGCTTCAGATTTCTGAAAGATCCATGTGTAGTGTGGAGGATGCACAGCAGTCAGCCCTTGCCAGTTATTCCCTTGTTACCTACTCAATAAATCAACTTAATGAGAGAAGGTAAAGTTCAGTGCTTTACATGCAAACAAATGCTTTCATATGCAGTTCTGAAACATGCCCTATTACTTGTTTAAACTGTGGTGCACTCATTTTCTCCCACAGACTCACAGAGACAGAATTAGTTTTTCTCATTTTTCAACATTACTATTTACTTTCTTGCCTGTCGGTCACTTTAATGTCAGTAGATATTTTAGTCTTCTCCCATATCTTTATGGATCTGCCTCCCAGGGAGGATGTGAGTAATAGAAATAGAACATTTTTAGTGCTTTGCATTGCTGGGGTGTTATACTTTAATATATTTTTTTAATTATTTTTTTTAATTTTCTGTTAGAAGCTCTTGTGTAGGCTAGGAAACCAGCAGCACGATAATACAGATCATGTTAGAAATGTCATCAACAATGCCTGACTGATTAATGCTGGTATCTAATGAAACTAAATTTAGTCAGAAAAGCTGTACAATTTTTTTCCCATTTTTGTTTGTTGTTCTTGTCTAAAATTTTTGCATAAAAGTAGAGCCAGTAGCCTGGTCAGTTAAATAGTCCCCAAAGTTCATATAATAAAGTAAATTAAACTTCCCTTTCTCCCCAACTAATGATTGCTGGAGTAAAAAGCAGGATGCAGAATCACAGTGTGCTCTTGTAAAATGAGTTTTTCTGTGAATTCCTCTGATTCAAATGAATAATGTACACTTCAGTCCTTGTGCATAGCAGTTTCTGTATTCATTTTAACTAGCTCTGCAAGAAAATGCCAGTATATTGAGATGCCCCAATTAAATTTTGTTGATGCAGTGAACTTCTTTATGGCTGAGCAATGGCACTGCTAGCAATTAGACTAAAAGCATAGCATACATCACTCAGAAATAATCAGTTGAATTTTGCATGGCAATATGAGGGAGTTTCAGATGTTAAGCACTATTCCAAACAAACTTTTTTCAATTATTCCACAAGCTTTCGAGGGGCATGTCCATCCTCATTTATTTTAATCAAGGAAGTGAAGGACCACTATTAGAATATTTTATTATATTAAAAAAACCATGTAGAAATCATGTAAGGAGATGTTATAAAAAGAATGGATATGCTTATCTAGAGAATGTGAGAAAGGCGTAAAAAATACACCATTATTTCCCTTCTCCTCACCCCTGAAAAAAGGAAAATTATATTTTGGAAAATATAATGCTTACCAAGTCATTTCCACGCATTCAGTGATCATCCTAATTCCATCTAGGAACTGTGCTGTTTTAGATAAAACTGAATGGCTTTAGGGTGGTGTGCTCAAGGTGATAGGAAGATCAAGAGAGGAAGGGAAAAGAGAAAAGGAGAGGAAAGGGGAGATGTTTCTTTATATTTTGATAAAGTTAAATCAAAAGACTAAGTCCTATTTGTGCTTGTCAGAATATTCTGTGTCTGAGAGGCAAGGTTTGCCTGGTCTCTGATCTCATGAGTAATGACTGGTACCCCCTGCTATTTTGCGCAGTGTTTGTATATGATATTGCAACCCCTGCTGACATTAATGTTTGAGCTTTTTTATTTTTATTTTTTTTAAATCAGGAGGGAATTGGAAAAACTTCTGGTTATTTAATACCTTGCCTCTATGTGCAGTTATATATAAAGGCTGCAACATTTCCTCATTCTCAGCTCAGATTTGCCCCACTTTGTAGGGAACAATATATATGGCAGGTGGTAGGAAAAAGCTTTCTTCTAGGGAAGTTACAGCCCCTTCTCACAAACCTGTGGTCCTTAACTTACCCTTAAGGCCTATATCCTTATTTTATTTATCTGTGCTGGTGTTCAAACCAATTGTTAATTAGTAAATGGTGTACCTGTGATTGGTGTTTAAGATGGTGCTTTTTGTGGGACCAACAGAAGTTATTGTCCTGCCATGGAAATGATTCCTGTGAACCTGAGGGCTGCTCCTGTCAGAGGTGTGACGCTGGGAGAAACCAGCTATGGAAAGGCACAGCCAAGGCAAAGGACAGTGTTTCAGGGCACAGTCACTGCTGATCCACAGCTTCCGTGCCTGGGAAACCTCAAAAGCTTGGTTACCTTTCATGTCTTTTGATTATTTGATGAAAAAGGGCAAGATTGATGCTGCTTAATTTTAGTCACTTACAATGGAATAGTTCCAGAAGAAATTGACATTGTTTGGTCATCTGCTTTAAATATCTGTTTCAGGTGAGATGGTAGTAATGTAAAGGATCTATTTCTCTTTTCTTACTGTAAAGGAAACCTAAATGACTAGGTTAGATCTAAAGTGCATCACTGACTTCTATATTTGGTTAGAATAGTTGTGCCCTAAATTTTCCAGAAAGTCTACTTCTTTTGAATGCACAGATATCCCAAGAAATCTAATAATCAGCTCATCAGTGTCTCTTTCTTCTTTTGAGAACCATCAGACTGTTTGAATTACCTCTGAAATAGCAGTTAGAAGTTGAATTGCAGTTTTCAGCTGACTCATCACATTCAAAGATGTGATTCTGCTGATGAAACCTTTGTATTTAAGTGAATGTGTCATTAGAAATAGAAACTATCACAGCCTAAAATTTCCCTATTCAAAGCGGACCTGGAGCTAAAAGGCATGCTCTGAACTGTGCTTGAACAACATTAGTACACTGGTAGACATTCTGAGTTTTGTATTTTCAGGTCCTCACTCAGTCTTAACTCAGATAACTGTACTGAATGCCTATCAAACTTAGCACACCCCTGGCTTTCTGGTCTGTTTTGCATTATTCTCGCGATTCTTGATGTGAAGAGAACATTACTGCTTTGCTCTAGTAGGAAGAGGGGAAAAAGCTCACATCATTACTCTACTCTGCATGCATTGACAGCTTTGGTTCAGCCTTGATTCAGGGACAGGAGGCCTGAAGTTCCACCTCAGGACTCTGGTGCTTTGTGGGGACCAGTTTATTCCATTTTTTCCTGGTGGTGAATCTTCAATCTGTTTCTCTAGGACAGAAGATGTTAATGAGGAAGGAGCCTTCCACTAGTGAAAGGTATGAGTCACCTCACTTGCTTCATGGATCTCTGCACATGCAGATACCTCTGAACAAGGTGAACATGCCACACGTGGCAAAGCTCATTTTACATCTCCAGGAAATAGAGACACTTCTCTGCTTTCCTCTGGGTTCATCACCCTATATGTTGAAACCAACCTTTGAAGTCCACTTTGACTTTGTCCTGTAAACCAGCCTCTCATCTGCTGGGAGGGTAATATCCTATACCCATCTCCCCAAAGCAGTTATTTCAGGAAATGTTAGTCATCTCAAATCTGCAACTGAGAGCAAACTGCACTACCTGTAATGGGGTTTTATCTGACATAAAGTTTTCTGGAACATTCTCTCCTTTAATAGGTCATTGCTGCATGAAGTCAGGCAAAATCTTGCTCATTTCTTTCTATCTTCCACTGGCTAATTTGAAGGTTCTTGAAGCAGTTTCTGACACAGTGTTATGTATGTGTGTCATGGTTTTGATAGTGGCGGGGATACAAGAGTTGCTTCTGTGAGAAGCTGCTAGAAGCTTCCCCCGTGCCCCATAAAGGCAATGCCAGCCGGCTCTAAGGCAAACCCATCCCTGGCCAAAGTCTAGCCCATCAGAGGTGGTGGTAGCGACTCTGGGATAACGTAGGTAAAAGGTGGGGGGAGAAGGGAAGGGAATCTGCTGCACAACAGCAGCAGGGAAGAGGTCTGAGAATATACTGGAAAAACGTTCTTGCAGACACCAAGGTCAGTGCAGAAGGAGGAGGGAAGGTGCTGCAGTTGCCAGAGCAGAGACTCACCTGTAGCCCATGGCAAGGCAGGCTGTGCCCCTGCAGCCCATGGGGGTCCATAGTGGACAGATATCTACCTGCAGCCCAAGGAGGACTCTACACTGGAGCAGGGGGATGTTCCAAGGATGCTGTGACCCCGTGGGAAGCCCTGTGGAGAGAGGAGCCCGCACTGGAGAAGGTTTGCTACAGGACTTGTGACCATATGGAAGGGATGTATGTTGAAGCTGAGGAAGAGTGTGAGGAGTCCTCTCCTGAGGAGACAACGTGTGATAAACTGACCACAACCTCCATTCCACATCTCCCTGTGCCGGGGGAGAAGAGGCAGGGAAATTGATAGTGAAGTTGAGCCCATAAAGAAGGGAGGGGTTGGGAGGAATGTGTTGTAGTTTTTATTTCTCACTATCATACTCTGATTTGATTAGTAATAAATTAAGCTAATTTCCCTAAGTCAAGTCTGGTTTTGCTCAGTTGCTGAGTGATCTCTCCTCAACTGAGCTATACATCATGGAAGTGGAGCTGTGCATTGCTCAACTTGATTTACTATCCCTGGCACTAGGACCACATCCTGCAGGGCTGTAAGGCCTGTAAGTCACAGAAATCACTAGTGGTAAATCCTCTCCTGAACTGGATCTTATGGTTTTCTGGTCTAACTTCTACAGGACAACAGTTTTAGGTATGGTTTGTCATAACTTCTGATGATTCTCAGCATGGCAAGATCGATCTTTCATGTAAGGGAACTCAGTTGCTGTCCCTGTGTCTCCTTTATTTAATAATTGTCAGTGCTGTAGCCTCCTACAGGGCTCAGCTGAACAGGAACAAGAAGTGACCAGAGATCCATCTGCCTCCAACAGTGATCAGAGACAAGGCTGTTCATGGGCAGCATGAAAGCCTGACCACTTTGCCTGGTCTCTTAGTGCTTCCCAGCATCCACAAATGTTGCAGCTAGAATAGCAGCAGTATGTACATACCTGCCCAGCACTTCTAGCATCCTCTGTTCATGAATTTCTCTGGTTCCTTTGTGAGCCTGCTGTTGCTGTTGCTGTCTCCTCAGCCTCCAGTGACAGTAGATATTACAAATTCAATACCTGCTGTGTATAGAAATACTTTCTTTTGACTGTTTTAAACTGATGTTTTCTAAACTAGTTTCAGCAATTGCCTCTTGCATTGCAGGATTTGATAAAGAACTGTTCAGCATTCAATCTACCCACTCTCTGGGAGTTTGTAAAACTCAGTCATTATCCTCCTTCTTAAGCTGACTAGCCCTAGCATGAAGAAATCCAGGTAAATGATTCCTCCCTTGGTTTTGGCACTTCTGAGATCACATCTGTGCCCAGTTTTGGGTCTGCAGTGCAGGAAAGTCCTTGATGAACTGGAGGGAGTTCAAGGAGGGTCCCAAGGATGTCAGGACTGGAGCATGTGCACTGTAAGGAGAAGCTAGAGGAGCTGGAAGCCTGGTCATTCTGGAGTGGAGTTGGCTCTGGGGGATTCTAGCAGCCTTCTGCACATAAATAGTGAGAGGTGTTTGGTGATGGGAAGCAACAAATGCAGTTGCAATAAAGAAAACATGACTAGATGTAAGGCAAACATATTTCATAGTGAGGGAGGTCAGAAACTGGAATGGGGCCCAGAGAAACTGTGGCGATGTGATCAAGACTCAGATAGACAAAGACGTTCAAAACCCAATGCAACCTTGAAACTGCCTCTGCTCTGAGAAGGGTTGGGCCAGGTCGTCTCTGGAGATCCCTTCCAGGCTTTCTGATCTCTCACCTTTTTTTCTTAGGCATTTGAGCACCACAAGGAGTTTCTGAAACTGGATGATAGCTTGGAGAAGTGAATCAGGCAGGTCTGTTGTAAGAAGATATTCCACCATATTCAGCAAAACATGTGCTTGTGTCATCTCTTAGTTGCTGCCATCTTGGACACTTTTGAGAGCTGCATGGGGGTACACAAAGTAGCCTGAAGGACCAAAGTCCAGTCCAGATCTGGCTGCAGGGGTGATCAGCTTTCTTCCATCCTCAGAAGAAAGCTGAAGAGTATAAACCTGTCCTAGCTGAGGGCTGGAGTAATTTTATCATCAGATCAGTAATTATTCCATCACTATGTTCTGCCTTGATCAGGATAAGCAAGGACTACATCAGGAAAGTGTTCGAGAAAGTCCTTCTGAACATTTCACCCCTTGTAAATAAGGGCTGCTACTTTTGTGAAACCTGCTTAGCTCCTTTAGAATCTTATTCTTAGAGGAACTGCTTAATAGCCACCTGGAGAGAAACATTGCTTCAGTTCCTCCCTAGTCAGGGTGGTTTTCTGTCTGCCTTTCATTTACCTTATTTACTGGGGACTTCCCTCATCACAGTTGCTATGTTTAGCCTCCAACATCCTCAGTGGTGACCCTGTTCACTTTTAACTGGCTGTCTGTAACCCCAGAGGTTATGCTAATGCTTTCTGATTTGTATTCAAATTGGGTCTGGCATGTCCCCAAAGAGATATTTTGTTCCAGTGAATGTACAAAAGGGACAAGTCATCTTTTTCCCTGTGCCTTTCCACTAAGCTTTAGTTTTCCATTTGTGTTTGCCTGTAAGCCTCATGCAGCATCCCTAAAGGTCTGAGGCTTCAGAGCAGAAATTCCAACATTGCTATTTATACTGACGCATCACCAGGAAACACCAGTGGAGATCATAAATCCACTATTCTGGGGCCGTGAATGCATCTATTGACTGAGCAGAGATCCCCAGAACAGCATCACTTGTATGCACGTCGAATGAGAACTGTTGCACCAGGGCTGGAAGTTACACTGGGAATTGGTGAGCTGGGAGGCAGGTTTCAACTGAGTATGAACAGCAGTCTCAGTGTTCCAGATAGTACTTCTGCTCAGTGTTAACACTGGACTTTGTAGATGCATGCAAACAACTGATTGTGAGCTTGAGTGTCTTTGCAGTGTGCAGCACAATGTGGATTTGCTTTCTGCCCCTGTCTGTCAGGCAGAGGCTGCAGAAGAACTTGTTTCTGTATTATCTGCATGGTAATTTTTACAAGTGGGGATGAAAAGATGTATTTTGCAGGGGCTTCTTTTTGTTACTTTTTTTAGAGCTGTGGAAAACAAAACATCAAGGGAGACTGAAGTCCAGACCCTGCATCCATTTACACCACTGCCAGATCACAGTCTTGACTTCAGAAGAGAGGAACTTGAAGGAATTTTGTGCATGAGTGAAGCCCTATTGTCAGGGGACACTTAGAGCAGTGTTTTATTCATACAGCACCCTTTCCTTATGATTATCAAGGAGTTTAGGAAAAAGCTGCCTTCAAGCCTTAAGGTATTTGTCTCATTAAATAAATATACAGTGTGAAAGTGCCCAGCTTTAAAAGATACCTTTATAAGCAGTAGCTTATGCTGCAGACAAACACAGAGAAAGTCACAGTTGTTTAAACTTTGCTACAGAAAGGACTAAGAAACTAACCACTTCATAGTACACCCTTTTTCCAAGCTTCCTTATATGCAGCTGTGTACAAGACACTCAAACATCTCTCACAGCCCGATTAGCCTAAGGCTTGTGATGAGAAGGCTTTTTGTGCTTTCAAGGTGAAGAGATGAAACAGCACAATGAAAACTAAACCCCTTCCCCACAATTTTGCATTTTTCTGGCTCTCCAGTGAGAGCTTCTGGCTGTACACTTTTTCCTCAAGGAAAAAGAATAAATCAGTGAAGTAGGTTAAGGCAAGAAAGAACAGCACAGTGTGTGGGATGATTTTAAATCCAGAGAAAGTGAGAAAATTTTCAGTCACGGCACTTGTTTGCTTGCCTGAACTTGTTTCACTGAGAATTGCCTGCTGAACGTGTTTGTGTTTACTGTACCTAATTGATAATCAACCAACATCACATCTATTCCAGTCTGATGTCTGAAGTATCACACTAGTTTGTGGTTCTTTGACCTTAATTTTAATTAAACATAATTGTTTTGGCTGCTGCTTAAATATAGCTGGTATGTTCCAATAAATCACTTTTAGATATTTCATTAGTGGTGAGTACTGAAAATCAAATTGAGCTCAGGATGCAAATGTAGCTTGACTCTTTTAGCTTGTGCATATTTAGCCAAAAGCAGTTACAGGGTAGGAAAATATTTTAATGGATTTTTTTATTTTTGAGTGACTGAATCCCAGTTCATAGGAACCATGACAAAGACGCTGTGGGAATAATATTGCAGATGGGAATTTACCCCAGTGAGGGCAACCTTGGATGTTCAACCTTCCAACCTCAGATAAGCTTTCTTCAAACTGGGACTCTATCAAGCCATTCAGATGGCAATCTCCTCAAGTGCTGGAGTGTGAGGTCCTTCCAGGAATCAGTCTTGGATAAAATATTTAATATGGAAGTGCCTTTACTAGGCCCAAAGCCTGATGAAGTTACTGGATGTGTGCAGGTGTCATAGAAATGTTGTTTCTTTTTTGTTCTTTAATGTACTATGCTGGGGCAGTCATTGAAAGCTTTAGCATTCAAATTCTTTGTACTTTCAATTTGTAGAGCATGCTTTGATTTAAAATCAGTGAAAAGCTCCATCATGCTGGATTGAATTTAGTACTCTTATCAAGATGGAGGGTCCTACAAGGACAGGTCTTTGAGAGGACCTGGTCTTAGTCCTGCTGCCTCCTCATCCTTTCACTGCACTCAGCTGTGCTTCTAACTACTCATTCCATCAAAGGTTTAAGTGAGAAAATCATGGCAGGGATCTTCTGTTTGCTTGCAACTTCACTCAGCCTCAACTACATATCTTCCTTTGAGACCTAAGATTAAACCTCCTCCAAACTGGTTTTCCCCTGCTTACTTTTCTCCCACCTTCAGCCGCACTTTCCTGCTTCTGAATGTTTCTGTTTTTACCCATCCTTCTTGATCCTTCCAATTCACACCAATTTCAACTGCTGCTCCTCAGTTGTCATTATGTGTGCTACCCATGTTATTTTCTAACTACAGTCAACAGCTCCCTTTATTCCTTTAAGCTCCAGTGGTACAAAGGCTTGCTACTGAAAAAGGCACTCACAAATAGAATAGCCATATTTTTGTATGTGATTGCAAAGCATGGAGATCAGAGCCCATAAGGTTCTTAAACCATCTAGAAACAGAGAATTCAGTCTTTGCTTAAAATCAAACTAGGCTTTTAAATCAGTCAGTGAGATCGGAAGGTCAGATTAGAGCTGTGGATTACAGGTTCATTGTAAAGTTTCTCTTGTTTAAACTTGGTCCAAGTATACCAGTGATTTGATCTTTTCAATGGGAATGTTCAGTGAAAGGATCAATCTTTTCTAAGACCACTTCTGAGAAGGACAAAGTTAAATTGCTGTGATAGAGATATTAGGCTTCTGCATGGTCATTTTTCTTCAAGACTCAAAGCTCTTTGGGGAAATGGATAATTTTCTACAAATTTCTGCAGGGTGTAGCATAATGGGCTTAAACTGTTTGGTTAATAGATGCAACTGGAAAAAAATGTACTTTTAATTATAATAAATTTCATAATAGATATTTGTAAGCATCTGTAGGCAGCAATAGAATACTATTTAAGGAATAATTTCCTACTCAGTATAAAGTAAGGTGGCAGAATCAGGTAATGTCCTAGTCATTGGCTAGAGTGATTGTGCTGTGCTGTGTGAACTGGGTTTAATTTAATGTCCAGAAGAGAAATACTTCCTCTCCTGTTAAAAGTGTTTTGGAAAACTTTAGTCTAATAAGGCAAAAGCTAAAACCATTATGTCAGGAATAAGCTCCATCAACCCGGTAACCAAGGTGATATTAATAACATAAGCTAAAAGAACTGTACATAAGGTGGTTTTGTAAAACCCACTATACCACTTTCTTTATTCAAAACAGAAGCTTAATTGGTTACAGTGTAGCTGAATTGAGCCAATAAAAGGTATAATTGATTATAACCCCTATATAGTACTAATAGCAGCCATTTTTTATTGTATTGGCAGCTAAAATTGCATTTCCTCTCTGTCTCAGGTCACTTACCATCCAAATGAGCATTTGTTAATGGAACCAGATCATTAGTAGCCGCTTTACTGATTTCCATGTCACTGCTTGAGTGCACATTTAAATGTACATGAAAAGCTCAGGCTTGGCTTCCTCTGCCACCTGAATATGAAGTTCTCTGCATTTTGACAAACTGTTCATTTGCAGCTTGCAGAAGAACTGAAAAGTGCTGACCACTAACTAGTTCAGTCTAACTACGCTGGCAGAAAAATTTAGATCACTGTTATAGAGACGAAACTGAGGAGAGCAGCTCAAGAAAATAGTGTTCTTATTTTTGTGAAGGGACCATGTTTGCCGCAGAACCCTATATGTAAATGTATATGTAGACATATATATATGTATGTATGCATATATTTGTTCTTACTGTCATGAGGAGAAAGTGGCTGCTTTCTGGGCAGATTTCACATTTCATCTGTATACAAATATACATGTGACACAACTGTATAAAAATGAATACTAATTTGTGTGTGTAGTGAAATAGATGACCAGCATCTCAAGAAATATTTTTAGGTCCACTGTGTCAGGCATGCTGCTCACTACAGACAGCCTTACTTCCACCCCAAGCGTGCTGAATCCCATGGGCTTGGCATCAGTTGCCAATAGGGAACAACGACAGATGGATGAATATATGTGGATGAAAATTAAGGCATATGAATGTGTAAGAAAGAAGTGGTCATGTCAGAACACTTTAAACAGATTTCTATTTAACAAATTAATGACTTGGGTACAACTCCCTATTCTATTTCATGGAAATGGAATACAGTTCTATTCTCCTGAGTACACAGGCTGGGAGGTGTGCTGTATAAACTACATGGAACCTTCTGAGATTCACCACACCACTTACATACATACAAAGCATTTATATGAACTGCTGTTACTCTTCTGTTTCAGTCATTGGTGATTTTTTATTTTGAAATAATGAAGCACAATCCTTTATGATATTTCACATGCAAAGTTTTCTTCTGGTTTCATGCTTTCACTTAAAAAAAAAAGGAATTTCCATTTATAGTCATGTTGAGAATATGTAGAGCTTTAAACATAGAGGCTTGGAATGGTTTGGGTTGGAAGGAGCCTTAAAGCTCATACAGTTCCAATCCCCCTGCCATGGGCAGAGACACTTTCCACTAGACCAGGTTGCTCCAAGCCCCATCCAATCTGGCCTTGAACATTGTCAAGGATGTGGCAGACACAGCTTCTCTGGGCAACCTGTGCTAGGGCCTCATCACCCTCACAGTGAATAATTTCTTCCTAATGTCTAATCTAAATCTAACTTTCAGTTTAAGGCCATTTCTCTGTCACCAGTTGCTCTTGTAAAATTTCCTCTACAGCTTTCATGTAGGTCACTTTAGGTACTGGATGGCTGCTCTAATGTCTCCCTGGAGCCTTCTGTTCTCCAGCCTGAACAAACCCAGCTCTCTCAGCCTGTCATAATGGCAGAGGTGCTCCAGTCCTTGTGCTTGTGCCACACTCTGGGGGCTGATGCTTCCCAGGCTCCTTCATAGAGATGTTGGGGATGGTATGTTGATAGTGAATGGTGCACCCAAGCTGTTACTGTGTGACACCTAACTCTCAAATTCCATTTTTTAAACATTGTTGGATTAAAACCTCAAAGAAATCAGCTCAAATTTCCCCTATTAGATAAAAAAGGACATTAAAAAAAATAATTCTAAAAATTCTATGGCAAAATACTTTTAGAAGCACTCTCTCGGTCAGAATTTCACCCCAAGGAGCACGACTCTGAGCAGGAACGTATGCCCCTGCCTTGGGCACCATGGATGAGATAGCTTAGAATAAGTAAGAGACTATCCAGGGTACAATATAATTTTCTTACATTAACATGGAGCTGAGCTTGCAAGACTAGGCTTTGAAATATAATAGTTGACATGCAGTTGTTGCATTGATTTGACAGGGTATGAATCAGCAAAGAATTTAGGTCCTAGCACTGAGACATCAAAGCAACTATGCATTTAGAAATTGTACGCAGGAGGCTAAATATTTGTTTATGTAATGCCAAGCAACAGTGTTTTCTTATTACAAAAAGTAATTCTCTTTCAGGGATCAAACTCCTCAGGAATGGTTTTCTTTGGTGGTTTGCTGTTCTTATTTTAATAAAAAGGACACAGCTGTTTGCGCCCACTAACCCATTTTCTTTGCTGAATTGTAAGAGCTTTCAATACAGAACTATTATAGGAAAATGCAAGGCCCATTCAGCAAAAAAACAATTTCAAAGATTTTGAAATATATTTAAATATTTCCTTATTGTGATATATCAGTATGTAGCTGTCATTAGTGTCCCAGCTGCTCTTTCTGACAGATCTCATGTTTAGCAGCTTAAGAATACATAAGACTTGACTGAAATAAATGCTGTGCCTGGGGTGGCCTTTATTGCTAATATCAGCAGATACCAAAATTTATTGTTCATGGGATCTTCTGACAAAGAAATAATTGTGAAACTCATTGTTGAAATAAATTATGTTTTGTTCGTAGCAATAACTGACATTTCTTTTTGTTTCCCTTTTTACAGTAAAGGAATGACATTTTTAAGTAGGAAAAGAATGAAATATATAAAAAAATGTAATTAATCCCCAAATTCTTGTTTTCTTTGACATGCCTGCTTTCTCTTCTCACAGAAGTGGTTGTTTAGTTATGTTACCTTCACAGAACAGCATACAAATGAACTGCTGTTTGTTACATGACAGAGAGAAATAAAATGTGAGAGTGAATCATTGCCTTTTAAGTGAAAAGTTGGATGCTACTGTATTGTCAACTAAACAGTTCCCACCTGAATGGATTAAAACCCCAGAGGAGGGCATGCAAAGTTATATTCTGCTTTTCTGGCAGTTGGGTTATTAATAATAATGTGCTTGATTCATCAAGCACTGCCAAACTGAATCAGCTGGTATTGCTAACAAACCTTCCTTAGAAAATAGAATATATGGGAAGGAGTAAAAAACACTCTACAGCTGCCATTGACTATTCTGAACCAGCACAAGCAAAAATTACACTAAATACCTATTCATTGCAGAAGGTGGAAACTTGATTTTGTCTAGTACCTCCAACCACATACGCCAAACTGAGGCCAGATGCATTAGAGCACAGTGAACATTAACCATTACAAAGAGGAGAGAGTTTGTGCCTCATGCCCCTGCACAGCTGAAGGAGTACTACATCAAGCAGTGGCATGGAAATTTCAGCCTTCCATGGTAATACATTCTGGGTCACCTGAAATATGTAAAAGACAATGGTATATAAACAAAAGTATGACTCAGAGCTGTTATCTGGCCAAGCGTGATGAAAGGAAGAAAGGAAATATTTCCAATAATGTGAAGAATGACCATTCACTCTAACTAAAAATGTCTTTTGCTCAAAAATTAATGTCAAAGTCTTTCTTTGCTCCAGTCTGCTCCAGGCCTGTACAAACCACAGTGTTAATGGGACTGCTTTTCAAGCTGGCAGCAATCACTGTAGTTGCCACGGAGTTACACCAGTTGACAGCAACTGGGGGTCAGCCTTATCATTGATGTTAGGAGGAGCTGCTCACATGGCTTGTGTGATGGGAACTGCTGAAAGCACAGGGCATTGTTGTGCTCTGGAATTTGGATCATGGGGCAAGGGTTTTGAAGGCTGGAAAACTTTAGCTTTTACAATGTTCTTTCTATGACAAGATGTATCTGAGTCTCCAGGTGAAAAACTATTCCTATGGGTGAAGCTGTAAAACAGCTGTTTGCCTGTGTTCAGAAACAAAATAATCTTTCCAGCAGCCTTTTCCTTTCCTGTCTTTAATCCAATCATTCACAGTTGTTTTTGACAGGGGCTGGGAAGAGCAGTGGTGCTGGCAGTGAGCACAGCCCCAGCAGCAGTGGCTTGCATCGAGCAGGATCACAGTCTACCCTGTGTACTCATTTCATATATCCTGTGGGAAACCCTGGGTTACTAAATGTGTCTTTCAGGATATGCGGCAGCATGACGTCTCCTGAGGCCAGACCTTCTGTTTGCTTGCAGAAAATGGGTACCCATGCTGCTTTCCCCAGGTACCCTGATCACCAAGTGGAGGGAGTATGTTTGCAAACAAAAGTCTATAGAGTAGTTCACTTTATATCTCCTCAGCTTTTTGCCTCTTTACTACCCAAAGCTGGGATTCATTTCTCACAACTTTAGCTATCCAGAAGTGAAGAGCAGCCTAGGCAATGGCTGGACTCCTGCTAGATCCAGTGGAGATGCTAAAGGGTGGGAGAGAAGAAAGGGATCCAAAGGTACCTTTATATGAGATTTGAGTGGCATTGTATTAGGTAGTGTGAACTGGCATCTGACATGGAAGTCAGTGACGTGTGAACTGCTCCCCAAGCATGGGCAGCTGCCAAACTGAGATACCTAAACTCTGGTGGCAAAACTTAAACATGAAAAATCCCTTGCTGCAGCATGTGCATGCTCAACTGCCTGGGATATGTGAAGAGTTGCTTCCCTGTGGCCTTTCACTCACAAACTTGAAGTTACTGGCACTTTTGTGTAGACCACAAAGCAACAAATGGCTTTTATACTCAGAGTGCTTTGGAAATTGCCAGAGCAGTGACTGATAGATTGGCGTGTTGCTTTGCTAATACTTCCCCACTTGGTTTTAAATCAGCAGAAATATAAATGGCTTTAGTCTGTATTTTTTATTTTCCCTTATTGCAAAGTCTTAGAAGGTTTCATGGTCTTTTGATGGGCTTGGGAAATAGTTATTAGTCATCTCTTTCCCTTTATACTAGGCAGCAGGCTGTTCAATGTTAAATCTTCCTGTGAGCTCCAGAGGGCTGCAAATTAGTGCTCTGTAGAAAGCAATGAGGGAAATGATTGGGCATTGGTATATGTCCCATATAAGTACCAGTTCAGCATATATGTTTTCACAGTAATCTTATTAAAATACTGTAAATCAATAAACAAAACCCGTAAAAATGTAAGTGCTCAAATACTGTGTGATTAAATTGAGTGAATCAAAGTCCCAGATGCTATTTTGGGCCTGTGCCGTTCTGAGATTTTGTTATTGCTACTGACACCACAACATCTGCAAGGATAATTTTTACGTTCATTATATTTACTGTTTTGCTGAGAGAATTAGAAGCCCCTGAAGTACATCTTAAAAGGTTTTATTGCACTATAAAAGACTCTGTCACTTTAAACTCTATTAGCTGTGCTCTTCAGGTTCATAATGAGATTCTTTGGAAGAAGCCAAGACAATAGAGCGACAGGGTCTTATCCCAGCTCCTCTCTCATAGTGCAACATGTCATACACTGACCCAAGAGAAAACAATTGGTGCAAAAGGCTCATTGAATTCGTGGCCTTCAAAGGGTGGCATAGATTTGTCAGGGTTCTGTTTGCTACTTTGTTTAGAGCCATGCTATATGTCTGCCTTCAATTCTGTGCTGGCAGGCAAGATCATAGGATCATAGAATCATAGAATCATGGAATAGTTAGGGTTGGAAAGGACCTTAAGATCATCTAGTTCCAACCCACCTACCATGGGCAGGGGCACCTCCCACTAAACCGTGCAAGATACGTGATCGTGCTGGAGAACCTATGGATATCTCACTAATTTCAACATGATTTTTCAGGACTGTTGCTGTATTTCACATCAAAAAAATGTATTTTATAGATCTGTATGCAATAGAGACCTCAGCAGCATCTGGACAACTTCCAAGTGGCCTTGGCTCTTCTGGTACAAGTGGTACAGCCACCGGAAAGCCTCTCACACTTTGTAATTCCTTTAAGTTTTTTTTTTTTTCCTTTTATTTCCTAATAATTAAACCCTTTAGGTTTTCCAAAAGGCAAGAGTGTGTTGGGCCAGAAAACAAAAAAATCAATGGAAACATCTGTCCATAACACAGTTTTCTGGAGTTTTCTGTATCAGGGATGTGAAATGATCCTTCCATAGATTTTTACAGGAACATTGGCATGGCTGAATGTATTTCTTGCTTCAGCTGTTACAGAGAGGGAAGCAGCTTTACTGGGTAATGTAGCCTTTCATGAAGAAGCTCTTGAAGATGGTGAGATTCACCTCCTCAAGTGTCCTTTGCTATTGATTATAGTGACTGTGAAGACCCTTTGCACTTTGAGATCACTGAAATGGGATAAAATGAACTCCTTACTGTGTTAATCATTATCTTTTGCACATGAACTTATACAATGGTCTGCAAAGGCAGCACTGTAGGACCATTTTTCAGAGACCATTTTCCAGATATGTAACAGAGTTGGTCATTTCAGGAGGTTACTGCTTGTTGACAAGAACACTATGCGACGGTTTATAGATTCAATTTTGCCATTGCAAGAACAAAAGATTTCAAGTACCTGTTTAGTACTGAAGTAGAAAGATCACACATTCCCTTTCCTCCCCACCATAAAATGAACTAGAAAACTGCTAAGCAACTCAAAACCCAAAGCTTCTTCTTCCTACTGTATCAGAGAGAAAATATAGTCCCAACCTTCACTGAGTTCTGCTAAGGCAAATGATTTTCCACAGCTGGTGAAACTTGGGTAATTACTTCAAAGTTTTAGAATCAGTAGGAAGTTATTATAGTTCTCTGTACTAATAAAACCTCAGAACAACATAAGGTATTACAGACAATATCTTATACACAGTGAGAACTTTTTTCTTTATTAAAAAAAAACCAACACTTTTTCTTGCCTGAAATCTTTGTTACAAAAAAACAGATATCATCAAAACAAACCAAGAAACATGACTAAGAAGCTGAACCTTTGTGTTTGATTGAAAACAGTCACACAAATTAATGTACATATGCAGATCCCAGAATCACAGATGCATGGCTCCCAGAACAGCATGAGACATAGAGTCACCACATCTCTGTCTGAACATTAGGTGCTAATCTCTGTAGACCTGATGTAGATGACAAATTCTATATGCTGCAGGTCTCCAAATTGATGATAAAACCATCTTTCAGATGCTACTTGCTAGTCATATTTGGCAAAACCTACTTTCTTGTTACAATTTCTGCTCTGTTGCTAAAACTCTGCATGACTTTTACCATGCACAACTTCATTAGCAGACAGTACAGATTTAGATCCAGCTACGCTAATACACAGGAACAATCTAGTAGCAGTGTAAGAATTTCTTTCCCAGATTACCAGTTTCCTTATGTAGCTAAGAATTGCAGGAGTGGAACTGAGTTAACTTCATAAATGAGGCAAAAGATGGCTCATCTATAGAAATCGTCACCATCTATGTTTGGATCCGTAGCACTGCCATTTCACTGAGGTGATAATTTTGTATCCAATTTTTTGGATTAGCTTAGTGTTTTGGTGGGATTTCTCATGCCATTTGTCGGTCCGTTCCATGATGATTAAATTACTCTTGCCAGGTAGTAAATCAAGTCAGATAGTTTCTACCAAATTTCTCACTGAAGATATCTCAAAGTGCACCATTACAGGCATCAGCTCAGGATCAGAGAATCTCAGAATGATATGTGTCCATTATATAAAGTCCTCACTCACTGGTGGCCTTTTAAGCCTATATGTCACTGTCATAAGCACACCTGGAAAAGGAGGCAAGACGTCAGTTTTGGGATGGCAGAAGGAGCTTGTTAAACCTCATAGTTTTACTTCTTGTAGGTATTTCTGGAACAGGCATTACAGGACCCATCACAGCCCTCAAAAGAGCAAAAGTTTTGCAGAGAAAGGATAGAAAGAGGAGATTGGATAGAAAAAGAGGAAGGATGAAGAACCCTTCTGACAAGCACCTTGGGTGTACTCCTTCAATGGAAATTTTGCCAATGATTTTATTAGGAAAAGCAAAGATGCTGGAGCAGTAATGGGAAGTGCGCAGGATAGGGACTTGGGTAAGAAAATGTTGGACTAGTGTAATTTGAATGTCTGTCTTGTTAAATCACTTGGTAATTCACAAAGGAAACTCAGTTTAAAACCACAGTTTCTTATGCTTTTATCCTGGTAACAGTTCATACTTGCAAGAGGGAGAGAAGGATTTTTTTGATAGTAGTTATTTTAAATTTCAACAGAACTCAGTAAAAAGGGCTGGAGTCTCCTTTGACTTCTCCAGTTTTACTGTGGTGAGTCTCCAACAACTCTCACAGAGCTGCAGGGGTTGTCAAGCTGAAGTGTTATGGCAGTGAACTGAGAGAAGCAAAATATGATTGCCACTCCAACGTGAACAAAAAATTGTTGACCATAAATTGTTGTTAAGTTGCGGTTTTGATCTTATCTAATTTAGCTGCATGATTATAAAGTTTCTTTTTGCTGTAGACTGATGATGGAAGATCATAAATAGTCCAAAACTGAAATGTGTTCGTTTCATTTTGGCAGAGAGAGAGCTGGCCAATATTTCACTCTGCCTATGGGACTAGTGAAAGGTCAACAAACACTTCTACATAACTGCTTTAGGACTTTGCATGAGAGCAATATTCAGCAACCAGTTTTTGCAGCCTTATCCATGGAGACTGGCCTGCTATCTCTTCTCCTATGTCCCTTGTGTTGCTTTCACTGCTCATGATTTTGTGATTACCTCTCCCTCTCTTTCATGCACAAGGCAAAACACCGGCACATGCACCATTTCCTTTATTGGCCCCCACCATTTCTGAGTGTGTTTATTTTCATTATGTAGAAAACGCATTTTTGACACAATATATTATTGTAGGTCAAGGAATATTTGGAAATTTGGCCTTCAGAATTTTTATTCGATTTCTTAATTATTCTTTTAACTGGATTCTGCTTATTATTTCATACTTTATTTGCTTTTTCTAATTCTAAATTCAACATAGTTTTTTTTCAACAGCCTTCCCTTTAGTTTATAACAAGCCACACTACAGCTTTAGACAATAGCAATCCCTTTCATTTGTTATGATACCAACAAAATTAAATTCAGTAGCATTCATTCTGTTTGTTCCTTAATTATAAGCTTCTCTATGGTTTCTAAACAGTGTCTAAAACACATTTTATCAAAACCCAAGGTAGTAGTCTTTTGTTATATTTCTGCTTGTTGACTTGTTTGATTCCAATATATTAATAAATTCTCACCGTATCTTTGTTCTAGGAAAGTGTGAGAAGTGACTAAAGAAATCATCCTAATATGATACATCTCTTGGCTTCATGAAACTAAAGCTTTTGGTTTTGTTGTGCAAAATGTTGTAAGACTAGAACCTTTGCTGTAATAGACAATCCTGATTCTAAAATCCAATTTTTCTTCATCTTTTTGATAAAGATTTTTTCTGTCAAGCCATAGTGTTGCAGATGGCAGAAAGACCTCAACCATGGGGGTATGGTTGATCATTTTTCTGCTGTTTAGGTAGTATAAGTGCATCTTGTGTACATCCAGATTTATGCATATTTTATATATATATAATCATAGAATCATAGAATAGTTAGGGTTGGAAAAGACCTTAAGATCATCTAGTTCTGAGCCCTTGCCACGGGCAGGGACAACTCACACTAAATCATGTCACCCAAGGCTCTGTCCAACCTGGTCTTGAACACCTCCAAGAATGGAGCATTGACAACTTCCTTGGGCAGCCCATTCCAGTGCCTCACCACCCTCACAGTAGAGAACTTCTTCCTTATATCCAATCTAAACTTCCCCGGTTTAAGTCTGAACCCATTACCCCGTGTCCTATCACTACAGTCCCTATTAAAAGGTCCCTTCCCAGCATCCTTATAGACCCATATTTTCATATATTTATATATAATATGAAGACATGGGTGCAAGGAATATTCTCAAGATACAGGCTTTCTAAATATTGGTCCCATACTAAAGGTTAAGCTTGTGAATTAGTTCAGAACTTTCCTGTTTAAGAAAATACAAGATTCTAGTTTAGCAGCAGAGCTAATCAACAACTGAGCCAGTTAGGCAACCTTCCTATTGAGACCTCCTTGTCTAGTTTAATTAAATGAAAGTGTTCTCTTAAGAGGGGAGTTATCTTGTCTAAAGAACATTTAAAAAGCATTTATAGATGGATCTCTGTGTGCCCACTCAGAAGTACATTGGAATGTTACTGTAGGACTTGGTAAAGCTAACTGGTAAGGCAGATAAAAGCAGAAAAGATTTCTCTCCATACCACAACTCCCTACCTCAAGCTGCAATGAGACCGCCACATGCTGAGATATATCCCACTGCTCAGTTCAGGAAATAGGTGTTACTAGGAAAGTGGTAATAGGTGGGGATCATACCTGCATTTGTATGAATTAGGGAGAGCTTGAAATGTACATTCAAGAGCCAGCAAATCAATGATTTCCAGCAGTGGGTTAATGCATTTGACAATTTTCTTTCTATAGCCTTGTTTCAGAACTGTCACATTTCTGTGTTTGTCTTTATCCTTTCTAAAATGAGTAAGAATTGACATTTGGCTTTTAGCTTTGTGTGAACTCTGTGCCGAGCCAACTGTACAAAGTTACCCTGCATCTGCTGAACTGCGAGACCTTGGGACATTCATCAGCTCCCTGGTGCAGCTGCACTGACTTTCCTCCCACCGTACTCAGCCTTCGTGGCAAGATAAGACTTGAGCAAAAACCATGTCTCCCATCAACATTTTTTAATGTGGGAAGGAAAACGGGGTGTGTGGTTAGAAAGAAATCAGAGCCTATTTCTGCCACAGACTGATCTGGATAGCTGGAAGGGAAGACTTGGGTATAGTCTGGGCTCCTGGAGTTGAGCAGTGTACAAGTAGAGTAGGAAATATATTTAGTTGAGTATGAATTGTGGATTTACACCTCACATTCAGAGTCAGTTCCAGAGGCTCATGATGTCATATCCACTTTTGTTTAAGTTCTTCTCTGGCAATCAATCATTAGTGCTTTAGTGTAGAGGTGCAGAAACTTTGTAAAAATGTACCTTAACATTGAAATCCCATTATTTCTTTGGCAATGCTTTCACATGAGGTGTTGGGCCAAGTACCCCTCTCCCAGACATTTTTTTTAGGAGAGAGGAGAGGGGAGGAAGAGCCTTTCCTATGCTGCGTTGTGTGGTGTTACCTGAACTGCTGAACTCCCACAACATAACTGTCACATCTGGAGATACTGATTTGAATCCAGAAGCTTCATGGTTGCATTTGCTTAGTACTGTGTCAAGATGAACATCCCTTCTTTTAAATTTAGACTATATTACCCAATGCTTGTGGTAGGGGATCTCTGCAACCCACTGTTTGAGCTCAAGTCAAGCTGCCTTGACACCGCTGTGATAAAGATTTTAAATCTGCCTTGCATGTTTTGGGACTTTATTTGTTCACCTTATGGGCCAGAAGTGGTTTAATGCTGTATTATCCTGTTCCTTAAAATGAGGAAATTTGACATGTAACCAGGACACATGCTGGAGACAATTGTCTGCACTCTCTCTGTCTTCTGGGACTCTGCAGTTACTTGGACAGTTGCAAGGAGCTAGTGTAAGCCAGTGCTAGAGAAAGTCACCCTGAATGTGGCTATTATGTGTGAGACAAAGGTAACCATCAGGAACCAGAATTTAGGAGTCTTACCTTTGGCTACATATAGCTTCACCTATGTTTAGAGTGCTAACTTCATTTTACCTTCTCTCACTTTCATCTTGCCATGCAGCCTTCACAAAACTTCCCAAACTGTAGGAAAAGCACCTCAAGCAACATTCATCTGACAGTGTGAAATCATGTACAAGGCAGGCACTGACAGCTAAGCAACTGACCTAGAGTGAGGTAGGCACATTCAGGGTGCAACTAATATCATCATAAGTGAGACTTGAAAATCAGGCCTGAAAGTGGCTGAAAGAAGTCGCTCAAAACCAGACATTGCCTTTATAAGCATCTACCATTTAATGAGGTTAATTCTACTGCTCATGAACCTACTTGTTGAGCTTAAAAACACAATATGAGGAAATGGTGGCACTGCAGAAATACTGTTGTTGATGGAGAGAGGGAATGGAAATGTTTACAGGTACCCTAGTAATTTTGCAGTGACTGCTGACTGGAAAAGGATCAGCTACCAAATGTGTTTAGTATAATGACAGATCTCACATTGCTTTATTCATTTCCCCTGGTTCAGACAAACCTACACTTTCAACACTCCAGCCACATAGGATGCTTCATTTCCCAAGATTTTACTAATAGCACAACTTTCTTTAATTGTCTCATACCTGTTGAAAGTGACTCTTCCTTGATTGATCATGTGTAATGTCTTCTAATAAGTCAGCTTTAGTCCTAGCATAATTTTATTGCCCAACTGCCCAAGTTCGCCTTTCTTGATCTCCTGCTCTAACATTTATGTGGCATTCTGTGGACAATGAAATACATTTCTGAGCCACTGGATGAGTTCTTACCCTTAGAATCACAAAAATACATGATAATTCTCATTGGAAGAAACCTCAGGGACAGTCATGAGGTCTGACTAGCTTGCTCCAGAGATTATACAGTTAAGTCTTGAAAACCTCAAAAAAGGTTGAAAGATGCACATCCACTCTTGTCAACCCGTGCACAGTCTGACCTCATGACTTATTCTCTCTTGTTACTTTTATTGTCTCTCATCTTGTTGCCCCACACTCTGTCAGCAAAATGACCTTGCTGTAGACACTAGAAGAAGGTGTCCCAGGCAGTGCCTGTCCTGTGCTGTTGTAGGAGCTTCTTCTTCCCAAGTGAGGAACTTTACATTTATTCATGTTGAATTTCCTCAAGTTCCTGTTGGCCCACTTCTCCTTCCTGCTTAGATCCATCTGGACCTTAAGCCTGCCCTTCAGCATATTAGTTGTTCACCCAGTTTGCTGTCATCTACAAATTTGACAAGAGTACATTCTGCCACCTACTCCAGGTCATTGATGAAGATGTTAAGCAGGACTGAAAAACTGTGATATTCTACTTGTTACCAGCCTTGAGGTATAGAATGACCTATTAGCCACTACCCTCTAAGCATGATCATGGAACCACTGTTTTATGCCTTGAACAGATCCACCCATCCAAACCATGACATCCAAATCTGAATACAAGAGTATGTGGGAAATAGGTTGAAAGCCTTGTTAAGCCTTGCTGAAATTGAGATTAATGACATGCACTGCTCTTTCTTCAACTAGACATCTAGTCATTTTACCTTAGAAAACATTTAGATTGATTAACATTGAATTACCATTTGTCAATCCATGCTGAGTATTTCCAGACATACTATTCTTCGTCATGTGTGCAGAAATGTGCTCCAAGAAGACTCACTCAGTGACTTTTCCGTGGTCTGAGGTGGAACTGTTCAATATTTAATTCTCTGGATGTTCCTCTTGGCCTTTTTGAAAGTGGGTGCAACATTTACCTTCCTCCATATGTCATGGACTGCCCCTCATCTCTACAGCCTTTCAAAGATAATAACCTGGGCAGACTAACAAGCAGGTATGGTTTTCTGAAAGTGGTGGCTGAAACGAGATTGTCCATGATGCTTTTAAATTTGGTACAGTGACCTGAACAACACAGTCCACTTGTACATACCTCCTTGGTTTTTCATAGCTTTCATCCAACACATCCCAAACTGTCTGATAGTTCACAGCCAGCTGACATTGATGCATTATTGTCTCACTTTTTATTTGCTTGAATGTATTATTTAAGGGGTACAAAATCATCTTGCATTTGTCTTATCAGTATTTCGGCTTACTGACTGGTATTTTGTGATATTATATACTTAAGGATTAACCTCGTCTCTTTTTCTCAGTCATAATATAAAACAAAGAGGAGAGGAAAAAAAGCAGCAAAAAATGTATTAAGAAAATTAAAGAGTTTTCATTACTATACACGTTAACATAGAAGATTTATTTATTTGCAGAACAGCTACTAATCATTTTAAGCATCTTTGAGTATAAACCAATCATTAGAGGCTTACTAATGGCACATTAATTAATGATAAGATAATTACAACCACTCAAAACCCAGATTCAGAATCAGATGCATCAATTAAGCGTTTAAAACAGGCATCAATGAGGTCTGTCAGTTAACGTCCTTCTTTCAGCAATCACCTTTGTTTGATATATTCAGTAATGTTATTGTCATCCTGTAGTGATGTACAAAATTCAGATGATGGAAAATCCATTGTGTCAGTCAATAAATTGTTTCACTGGGTACTTACTGTGATTTGAAGATTGACACCTTATTTCTTACCACTAATTTGACTAGGTTCAGCTTTCAGATAATAGATTTCTATGCACCTCTATCTACTACCGGGATTCCTCTGCTCTTTGAAATCTTTTCCTGTGTATGCTGTGTAGGCTGTGATCAAGTGATGGTGTAATCTGTTTTGAGTAATTAGATGAAGTGCCTTTACTTTCTTATACTGACGTGGCTTTGAAACCTCACTTCTGTCTTCTAGTTTGTTTATTTTGTTTTGCTTTGGTTTTAAATCTTTAAAATTTTTTCTGCCTCTTTTTACAAAGTATAATGCTCAGCAAAAGTTTCCAGAAAAGGTCTCATTAATTCCACGTGTCATAGTAATGATCTCTTTATTTCTCTTCATTGTACCCCTGCTGCTTTTATGTCAAAGATTGCACCTGCTTAAA
>JAOEHX010013555.1:0-35684 GCA_025448015.1 Bolborhynchus lineola
TGCTGAACCCAGGACAGTATCCACCCCTTATTCCATACCATTCACGTCATGCTCAGATCCCACATTTTCAATATACCTTCGCTCTTTATCTCATATATATACATACACACACGTGTGCACACACACACTCACACACACACAGATGATTCCTTGGTGCATGGACCAATCCCTATAAAGCTGCTGAGTCCATCCGGTCCATGATGTCAGGCTCTATCTCTTGTAAGAGTCTTTCAGAGCAGTAGAGGCTGTGTGCAGTGTTCACACTCGTGAATAACCTGAGCAATAATGTCCATTGCTAAGTCCACCCCTTGATCATGAGTCCATCTGTATGTTGCATCTCTGCCCTGATGGCCTGTAGTGTCATGGGGCCAGTAGGCTCAAAATTGTCTCCCTCCCCTTCAGCAGTTTCTGCAGTTTGTTGTTGGGGACTCCATGTGGCTGCCTTCCATCTCCGATGCTTCCAAAGCACTGGAGGGGCCCACTGGCCTAGATAGTCGCCCATACTGTCCCGCACACCCTGCCATTCATGACTGTCCAGCCTTGGGGAAAATTTCTCGGTCCTCCTACATCGTCGTCTAACCCCAGACAAGGCCAAAACGCAACTTCGCTTAATTCTTGGGACCAGACGAAATGGTCATGGGTAAAACACACTCTGTATGCATGCCAACATGCTGATCCCCATCACAATCAGCAGTCAGCTCTCAAGGGTACCCAAAGGCCATTCAGAACATTCAGAACTCTCAAATGGCGCTGCTGTACTTGTCACTGGGGCTGGTGTAGCTGCTGTGCTTGCCGGCTCTCTCACCACCAGCTTCTCTTTTTCTGAGTCCAGGTCTTCCTCCTCTGCCTTGCTGAGAACTGCTGCATGGTCTCCTGCATCCTCCTGGGGCTCTTGGCTGCCGAGGGGCTGGGCTCAGCCAGGAGGCTTGAATTCTCCACTGCCTCCTCCCACTGCTCAGCAGCCGCCTCCTTCCCCTCCTTGACCACCCCAACCTCCTCCACCAGCAGCCGCTCCCTTGCAGCCTCCTGGTCCCTGGGCTGGGGCAGTGCTCCAGGGCCGGTTCAGCCACTGGCAGTTCCCAGGACCACTCCCCCTCGGCTCCCCGCAGCCTCACAAAGACAGAGGGCCCGGACAGTGAAGAGCAGCCAGACAGACAAGTACAAGTCCATAGCCACATCCATCCCGCCCTGCTGCTGGAGCCTGCCTGTATTACAAGTAATTACCATAAAGTACAGTGAAACAAGAACCCTAGCCCAAGCCCACCATCTGATAAACACTAAGACAGCAAATACTGGCTGTAAGTAAGGTACGACATGCTGAAACTGTGAGATCAAGAGCAACAACTTTTGAGAGCCAATAAATCAGCACTGTGATGAGTGACTATTAATCTGAAACAATCAATTCTTATCACAAATATGATTAGACACACTCCGGTCAGATCTGTCATTATCTCAACACTTTGGGCCCCACATTGGGTGCCAGAAAGAACTGTCGTGGTTTAAGCCCAGCTGTAACTCAGACCGGCTTGCAGGCTGCACTTCATGCCTTCCCTCCGCCCTCAGTGCATGTGGTGGTGGCACGGATCCCAGTTATACTCTGCAGTCTCTCCCTCACTCCCCGCTCTTACTCCCCACCCCAGAAGAATGGGGAGGAGAATTGAAAGAATGCAACTCCCATGGCTGAGATAAGAACAGCCCAGTAACTGAGGTATAACACAAACCACTGCTGCTGCCACCAATAATAATACTGATAAGGGAAATAACAAAGGAAGAGAACACAACCGCTCACCACCCACCAACTGATACCCAGCCTGACCCAGCAGTGATCAAACCCTTCCGGTTGACTGCCCCCAGTTTATATAGTGGGCATGACGTGCTGCGGTATGGAATACTTCTTTGGTCAGTGTGGGTCAGGTGTCCTGTCTCTGCTTCCCCTCCTCCCTGGCAGAGCATGAGACACAGAAAGCCCTTGGTCAGAGTAAACATTACTGAGCAGCAACTGAAAACATCGGTGTT
Organism: Bolborhynchus lineola; assembly: GCA_025448015.1. Classification (NCBI taxonomy): domain Eukaryota; kingdom Metazoa; phylum Chordata; class Aves; order Psittaciformes; family Psittacidae; genus Bolborhynchus; species Bolborhynchus lineola. The sequence goes on from JAOEHX010013555.1 coordinate 2,017, forward strand.
ATCAGCGCTGTTCTCAGGGTGAAAGGCAAAAACACAGCACTGCACCAGCTGCTAAGAAGGAGAAAAATGACTGCTACTGAGAATCCAGGACAGCTTGTCACACAGATGAGGATCTGTTTGACTGTGCTGGCTGCTCTTATGGCATTATCTTGAGTTTCATGATATTAGGTGGTGTTAGTACGGGCCAACTGTTGGCATCGGGTGATCATATATGAATGTCAGATTTATTTTCCCTTCCTCAAAGTAAGCTTATGGTAGGAAAATGAGGGAAATCTGACAGCATGACACAAAGGCTGAAGCATTTGAATGCCCATAAAAGATGCTTAAATGTGTACGTTTTGTAAAGCCATATTATTTTTTGAGGTTTGACTCATGACAGCTGAATCCACAGGACTGGCAATACTCATATAACATAAAAGAGCTATAAACATTAAAGAAGTCAAAAATGCACAAAGCTTCTACATCACCCACCAGCTGCAGCCAAGTTATGCCTCATCAGGATTTATTGCAGCATCCTCAAGCAGAGCAAGTGGTGAAGTGGTACTATTACTTCTGATTACGAATGGACTGGGTGAGAGCATCAGCACTGTAAACACCCCATTATAGAATGGGCTGCACAATACAACACCTACCATATTAATAACGTTCAATGCTTCAGTTTTAAAAATAGCTCTCTCAGGAAGAAAAGCAATTGCATTCTAGTCTGACACCTGAAAGGAAATGGGGGAAGGAAATTGTAACTGTCACAGCTAATAATGGATTATGATGTTACCCTCCTGGAAGTTAGGGGGAATTTTCATGCACTTTAGACTGGAATTAGCTGGCTTTTTCAAACATAAATCTGTGTTAATCATTCTATAAGTTAAAGAAAAAAAGGCCAGATGAGCTTTTGGTCCCCATTGTGTCATTTTGATGGAAGAGAAGGGTCAGAAAGCTGCCTCCATGGTTCATCTGAAGGCACCCTTATGAAAAGGAGTCAGAGACAGCCCTGCCATCCCTGCACAGTTTCTCCCTCCCTGCCAAGAGTGAGAAGAGGCTGGAGCAGCCAGACCTTCGGTAAACTTTGCCTAACGTAATAGTCCTCTGAGGTCTTTGGCAACTCAAAGATTAGAGGATTCACCTGAACACAGTAGCTCCACCAATTTAACTTTTATCATGGCTTTGATTTGCATTCCCAGAGCCTGTTCAAGGTGTGGTTTCACAGGTTCCTAGCTCTTTGTTCCCATCCCTCTGTTTGAGGTCTGTCCCTCCCCCCCCAGCAGAGTTGGTGACCCTCCCCATGAGTGCTCATCTCTGCTCTTTTGTGCAAGTCTAGGCAGTTTCCCACACCCCTGCCTCCATCAGCCACTTGTGGGAAGATGCTGGACTTTCACTCTGGAAGGGCTGGGGCATGGGAAGGTTTGATTCTTCTGGCTCACTGCAGCAGGATGATGACCAGCACAAGTGCTGAGTGAACACCTGGGGTGGGGACTCCTTGGACTAGCAGTGAGGGCTGTCAGCCTTTGTCACAGCTCTTCCACAGCCCCAGGGAGTTCAAACACTCCTCTCCCATACCCCAGCAGCATGCCTAAGCTACATGGCTTTGGGTTAGCTGGAGGAGAAAGGGATACTCTCCATCTCATCCCGTGATTTACTATCTGCTGATAAGAGAGAAATCAAGATCTTGGCAGGAGGAGCAAAGAGAGGCCTTAGACATCACATCCTACTAGTGGATCTCAAACTGGTTTTGGTGGTAGATAATTCTACACCCATCACATAGACACTGCACCAATAGCATTGAGCAGGTGATTGATTCGCTGAAGGTCACTTAGCAAGCATATGATAGAACTGGGAAAAATGTCACCTTACATCCTTTGCAATGACCCATCCACTTCATGACAGTGCCTCCAACTAAGAACCTCTCTGCAGAGACAGACCATAGTTAAATGCTTGCATCTTCCTCTCATCTCCTGACCAGGCATCAAATTTGAACTGAGCCTGTCCTATCCCTGCCTAGGCCCCCTTCCAACACTCAGGTAGTGGATAAGAGGCATTATATGACTGCACTAGCACCCATACACCCACCTCAGAAGACCTGATGGGACTCATTCAAGCTTTGAGGTACACCAGTTTATCCATCCTAGGCTAACTGATGCAACATTACACATGTGCTAAAATGGAAGCCCCCATGACCTCTGAGAGATAAAAGAGCTGAAGGGCAGCTTAAAGGTTCATTTAAACCTTTGTCCCCTCACTTTCTGAGACTAAGTAGTACATTAGCATAGCTGAAGATCCAACCTATTTTGTAGCAAGTATGGATTGAATTAATCTGTCTCAACTCCAGTTGTACAATAAGAGGCTTCTTTAATGGCAGGAAGTCGGCCGTCCCCATATTCTTTCCTAAGACAAAAGTTCTGGGCACTGCTAGATGAGAAAATGGCTTTTGCTAAAGACCTAGTGAAATAAAATCACCAGAGGAAGTATTCCAAAGCCCTTCAATACAGCAAACTGTGGGCAAAGCAGTACAAGCAAAGATTACATCATTCCCAGAAACAATCAAACAGCTCTGTGAAGGTAATTACCAAGTATGATGTAAACAACTGGATAGGGGTATGCATAAACACTGCTAAACCAGAATACTGAGTGTGTTATCCTGGAGAACAGAATGCGAGCATTTCAAGGCATATGTTAATTCATCAGCTCTCACCATTATTCCTGATCACAAGTACCTGCTTTTCAATACTGCCTTGGGAAGCTGTGAACATCAAAGCCCAGAGATGCACACACACACATCCAGGTCCACCAGCTCTGCCAGGGAGGCATGAATCTCCAGCAAACAGACAATAACCAATAGCAGGAAGCCAATGAATCTACATCTTGAGCCAGCTCTGGGACTGTGAATCAAAACCATGATTTAAGTTACTTTGATTCAGTCCCTGTGTAGAGAATAGAAACTAAAAATCAAAGTGGTGTTTGGTACCTTTTCCAAGGAGGCAGCTCCATGGCCTAAATGAAAAGAGTTGGTAGCTCCCTCAGAAGTGCGGGTCCAAGTCTCAGCTGAGATGTAGGGAGAAGGTCTTTTCTCTCTTCAGAGCTGGCTACACAAAGGGGTTTACTTTGAAATGTGGTGTGGCAATGTGGTTGCTTCATATAAACTAGTATGCAGGAGCGATCTCCAAATGAACACACAGCTTTTCTTACCCAAGTTGTTGCTCCCACTTGGAGAAAGGGAGGGAGATACTTTAGCCCATATGGTGAGCTGGGAGCCCACGGTACCCTGCGGAGCTGCTGGGCTGTGGGGTGGCTCCTGCGGTACTCAATGGGGCAGTTCACAGAGCGTAGCCAGGAATCACTGATTTCTGCCCAGATGTTCACACTGTCAAACCCCTGTGATTCACCTTTCGGGTGGTATCATGCTTTGAGTTGCCAACAAATCACTGCAGACTAACCAGCTCTGCCCGAGGTCACTGGGCTGGTAACTGGGTGTAGGTGGCAATCAGCGTGGGGGCATTTGGTGCATCAGAGCCAGGCAGCTGCAGGTTTTCCAACCAGGCACAGCTCTTCCATGTAATTTTGGCTGACATTTTTCTGGCTTCCTCTTCCTCACCAGCTGCAGTGCCAGAACACAGATACAAAGATGCAGAGGAGGAGCAGGAGGAGCTCAGAATGGCTGAGCAGTACTCTTCTGGAAGAAATGCCTTTGAAATGTCTTTCTTCATCACATACTTTCCATCCTGGTGGGAGAGGAGTATGCTGAGGCCACCACTGGCCCACAGGACCCGCTTCAAGGTGAGAGGAGGCACTTTTCCACACGTAGTTCACCTGAGAGCCACCGCATCAGACTGCTCACTTAAAAGCGGACAGCCATCACCATTCAGAAAGATGCTGTCAGTGCAGAATGTGCAAGTTCCCATTTCCCAGGGTGTTGTTAATGTCACCTCTGAGGATCCCTGTTTTCACTGACTTGTCTGGCAGCACAGACCTTGCTGTTGTATCCCTGTACCGAGGCTTGAGTTAATAAATATGACCAGGTACCCAGAACTGGGTCCTGCCCTGGCCTCAATGGTGCAGACTGCACAAGTGCAGGACCACTCTGACTCACTTGGTCCAGTTTCATCTCAGGCTGTGCCACTGGTGGTACCTCAAGCGCTGCAGCTTTCCTGTAAAGCTTCAGCTGGGAGCTGTCTGCTCTACTTCAGGCCTTATGAAAAGCTTACACAGACCCTGATTGTCACCACTGCTGAAAAAATAGGACTGGCATCCCACTTAAGAGTGTCAGGAGTTCCAGGATTTCCTCTAGTTTCTAGAGGGTCTCGTCTGCACTGTCTCTACATTGTTGAGTAAGATTGTTGGTGGGACATCTGCACCACAGCAAAGCCCATTTAATGGCTGCAGGAGCAGCAACAGGACAGCAGCTCCCCATTGTCACAAGCTGTATGGAGACATCAGCTGGGCTCCATGAGCTAAGCTGATCGGTCCACAGCTACAGGTACCTCATTGCTGCATCAGAAGGAAAGAGGGACTTACTTCAGCAGGAGAGCAGAGGCTCAGACACTTCCAGGCTGTCTCAGTAGCCTGTGTCATGCAATCAGTAGAGTGGCAATTTCCAGAGCATGTGTCACACAGACCTCCTACGCTGACGCTGGGAGCAACGCCTTGGATACAGGCCTGACGCAATGCTAGGAGTAGTTGTCATGATTCGTGGTACATGGCATCACCAATACGGTGCCATGACCTGCTGAGCTGTGTGGGACATTTCCTTTCCTGTGAGGTGTGAGTTCTGCATGCTTGGCAAGCCCTTATTCATTTTAAATAGACTGGTGGATGTCAATTAACCGTGGGAGGTATGTCAGCATTTGTCAACATGCTCCGTACTCCTTTATTAATTTTTCGTACCCTCATGGATGTGAGTCTGCTCAGGGAAATGTCAACAGTAGCACATGGCGTTTCCCTGCAGGGCCTGTGTCACAGGCAGCAGGTGGAGAACAGGAGCAGGCTCCGCACTTCTGCTCAGTGAGATCTTTTTCCCGAGAGCCTGAGTACACTCATGAATGTATAAAACAGTGGAACTTGTGCATAACCAGTCCGAGTGCCTCAGTGCTGGCCTGTGGGGCTTCCCTTCCTGCCTGCAGCATCATTCCACAAGCTTTGTAGGCCTTTTCTAGGTCATGTTTGATTTTATATATTGGCTACATGTTGGATAATGCTGGTGCATTACAGAAAAATAAAAATCATCTTTAAAATGAAGACAAACATTAGACAAAACTTTTTTCTCCCTGGAAAGTGCAATTCTTTAATGCTTGCAAACAGAACAGAGGCAAGGGAGCTAAATTAAAGGACAAGGGAGACTTTGGTATACTGAGCACACTGTCTTCCAGTGTGCATGACCAGGTTTCCCTATCTAGGATTCTTGGAACTGGTGTGGCGTGGCTTTGTAATCTGCTCACAACATCAAAGGTGGATCCACCTCCATGAACCATTTCTGCACTGGTTCTTTGATCAGGAAGAGAGCTGTCTTGCATTCTTCAGCCTCTGCTCCTCCCAGAGCATCGCACACATTTCTGCATTTCTCAGAGCTCAAATGAGGTTGACAACCATTTCCTTCTTTGGTTTTCTCTTTGTTCACTCACAGCTCCTCTCAGGATGCTTCAGGCATAGATCTTGTAGACTTGGAGAAGTCATGGGCAGACTTCATCCCTTCCCCACTGCAGCAGAGTTAAGAGAAAGGACTCACTGTCCCGCTCACAGGTGCCGCCCTTGGAGCCTTGCCTCACTTTTGGGAGACTCATGAAACAGTGAACGCTTATGACCTCTGCTCCATGTGATTTTGGACCTGAGCATGATCCTCAGCCATCATAGGGAAGGGGCAGCCACTTCTGCCGTAGGGAACATGCTGGCTGTAGTCCATACTGCACTGTAGGACAAACAAATAATGAGAGGAAAAGAAAAGCGTGTTTCTACAAAGGTTGGAGGAAACCCACTGAGATCTGTATTTCTGTCAGATCATGAGAAGGGCTTGAGATGTTCTGTTTGGCTGTTAGCAGATAGCCATGAATTTGCAATCCCAAGGGAGGCAGCCAGGAGCTCCACACTTTGGGCACCTGAAATACCATATAACTCCCTTGCAACCCTGCTCTGAGTCTCAACAGCCTTTAATGCGGCTTTGTGGTGAATTTGAAGACTTGTGGAACAAGCTGTACTGAAGCCTTACTAGTAATAGTCTGCAGTGCACATCCTATTCAGACTTCCTACAGCTCTTTTGATAGGGAAATGCCACTGCAAAATTGTTGGCAATAGGAAGTGCTCTTCTGAGTTTTATATAGTGTTGCACTGGCAAAGGTGGGCTGGCTGGCATGCAAATGGGCTGTATAGAGATAGAGTGTGGTGACGGGGAGTTGAGAAAGGGAGGCAGGAAAGAGGATGGGGAGCTGGCTCTGAGGCCAGGCTCCCTCTTTCAGCCCCATGTTTGTAGGGAGAGATTGCAATGTGGGGTCATTCCACAGTGGCATAAACTAATATAAAATGGGGCTGGTGTGGGATTCATCCTCCTCTCCAGCCATAGATATACTGGCCTTGTGTGCCCAGGGCTGGCAGAAAGCCGGCACAGAGAGCTCAGCTGGTTGAAAGATAACATCACGGGGGAAAATGAGGAGTCCTCAGTCAAACGAGCTCCCTTTCCCAGCCATGGTGTGGTGTCACTGGTACCAGTGCTGGCGCCAGGGGATAGAGACAGGAAGGATGGATGCAGCCACAGATGATGTCAAACTGAGGTCCAGCAGAGCTGTGTCTCAGCTTGGAAGCTCCTTGAAAGACATTGGCTCCTGGTTAATCCCTTCCTTCCTCGTCCACCCAATGTGCAGTGTGTTGCAGATGGGGTGCTTTGTTCCCAAAGGCCACAGGTCTGTTAACAGCTGGGGATGTCTTCCTTGGCCATAAGGGCAAGTGGCACGGCTAAACTCTCCCTGTCCATCCTGCCTCTTTGGGAATGGGCCCTGTGTTGTTCATATTCCCCAGACTGGGCTGAACTGGAATCAAAAATCATGCCAGGGAGTGCTCTAGTAGCACTTGAATGGAGTGACAATGAAATGGATTGGCTCAGGAGGGTGGATGCTGGAACAGGAAGTGGCTTATATACAGGAATCCATCTGCTGAGGACCGGCTGCAGCACAAGAGGAAGATACAGGAGAATGCCCATAAGCAGCCACTGACTGCCAAAGGGCAACTTATCCTGAAGGTTTATTCAGGTTAAGTTGAGAGACCATGCGATGAGATGTGCTCTAAGATGTGATGTGCTCTGTAAGTATAGACATCCTCCTGCCCCAAAGTAAACATGTGTCTGTAGAAATACCATACATTTCAACAGTGATGTTGCTGTAAGGAACTGTGCCTTGCAGTGTTGTGAAGTGTTTGTACAGACAAAAGCGACCCAAGAGACACTGCACAGTCTGCTCTATGAGGGGATTTGGGGCAAGACCTTCAAATGTCCTGGCTGCTGGTATTTAAAGGTCAGTTCTATTCCAAACAGTTACCTCGATGGCCATGGTGGAAATCTGTCTTTCTAATCAACTCACAGATTTGCCCAGCTAACAACTGAAAATGTGGATTTCCAGACTTGCCGGTTCAAGGGAAGATCAGCTGCAAAAGCCAGAGCAGCTTTTCTGGGTCTCACATCCACAGCAGTGAGGGCCACATAAGAAAGGCTTACATGTCTGCAAATGGGGCTTGGGTGAGATGTGCAGATGTGCCCGGGAACAAGACAATTGACTACAAAAGATCTATTTATCCACAAGCACTATTTAGAGTAAAACTGAGCTTTGAACTTTTGAAGGCACTTTCGCAATAGAGGGGTTTACCATGGTGTCCTTGGCCAAAAATAGTCACTTATCTTATTTTCATCCTGCTAACACATGCCAGCTGGCTGCCACCCTCCATTCCTGACATGGCTGTGCTTCAGTTTTGTTGTGTATGTAAAGTTTGTGCAGTGTGATTTAGGGTTCTTTGGGATGAAATGTATTATGTAAATACAAACTTCCATTTCCGAAGCCTTTCTGTAGACATTAAGAGCCTAATCCATCCCACCGAGCAGGCTTTCACACGAAGAGCTGGCCAAACGGATGTGTCTCCCAGCATCTTCTGGCATCTCACATGGTCAGGCTCTGGAGAAACTTCCTTGAGCAACTTCTGGAAATAACCACAGTGCTGTTCACTGCCACAGCTCTTGGCTTTGGTTTGGACCAGAATTCTGAACACCCCGGTGGAAGGGTTGTTTGACTGTAAGGATTTACTTTGGCGTTTTACTACATAAATTTGTCCTTTGCAATCAGATTGGAATCCGGATTTGGAGTTTTGCATGTTCCTTCAGACGAGGTTGTAGGATAGTCTGGATCCATTGGTTAATTTACCAATAGAGCCAGGCAGATGATAGGAATAAGGTGAGCTACAGCCATCAAAGTGCTTCTTTTTCAACTTTGTTACAAATAAAGACTGAGATTGAATTTTAGGATCATGACTACTCCTCCTTTTATGTCTCTAGGTCCTGTAATTGTGAATAATGTGGGAGCTGTCCAGTGTGATTGTATCTTGTCACCTCTGACAAGTAGGGGCCTACCCCAGATCCTATGCAACACGTATCCACAAAGCACACTACACAATACAAAATGCAACATTTGCAACATAGCAAAGCAAATTATCCACAAAATATAGCTGCATATTTAAAAAGTGTCCTGAATATTTATCCATAGGAATTCCTGCATCCTTCCACCTGTAGAGGGAGTGGAAAATGGAAAAGTGGAAACTATGGCTGGAAAGGTAAAGAAAATAAAAAGAAGGGTAAAGGTAAAGGTAAAGTTTCCAAATCCAGGATGGTAAAGTCAAGGGTCCAGGATCACACACCTTCCAGTGTTTATTGCACACACTGCAATACCCTTCCAGTGGTTTTTAATCAAGGATCTTCAACCTCTACTGATTGAACAGTAAGAGATTTCCCTTAGTTTTTAGAAGCCACAAAGAATAAAGGAGAGCTCATGTGCCTTAGCAGCAGGTGAAGTCAAAATTTCAGCCCTGCCAGTACCAGCTTCTATCAGCCCAAGCAGAGCCTGTGACAGAAAAGCCTGTGCCCATGTTGTGAGCTGGTAAGCAGGAAATTCTGCAGCCTTTTGTCTACACCTCCTGAAGCTGATTTAACCCAGATGAACATCTCTCCCTCCAAGAGCAGCAGAAATGAAAGTGGACATCTTTCTTCAGGAGCCTGTCAGCTTTGCAATGAATCCAGTTTCCCAAGGTGCAATAGCAGCAGCACACACTCTCAGCCTGGGCCTCTCATGTGCACCTCATATCAACACCGCACCTGCCAGAGCAGCAGGAAAGGGGATCTGCCTCAAACAGACACTGCTCAGGGTGTCCTTGTCAAAACTCAGACATGAAAAGAGACTGGTGGGCATTTGCCCCCAGGCAAAAATAATACGAAGAGCAGAAAGAACAGAGCAAGATCCATGCTGTGACTGGTATGAAATGCTGGGGGCTACTGATTAAAGGAGGGAGGTCTGCTCTGGCAGCCCTCCTTGCTTCTGAGAGCAAGTGCTACTGAACAAACACCCTGGTCACCAGCAAAGCTTCTCATAAGCACTGGGATGCCATGCTGGACATCACTGGATGTCTTCCTCAGACAGCTTATTGGGACTTCACAATGCAGGCAGAAACACTGCACAGTCAATTAAAACCTGGAGCTGCTGGATTTATAAGCAGCAAAACTAACCCAGACATTGAACAGACACAGCAGATATAATCTCCAGGCCAGAGCTGTAATCCTCTGATGATGCACCCCTCCAGCCCACTCCAGCAGAGCCTGTCCCCTCCTGGAGAACAGCCACGCCTCGTGCCTGTCTGAAGGCAGAAGACATCACCAGAGAGGTCTTGGCTGTGGTACGTTACACTGCCGCAAGTGAGGGCTGGAGGCAGCACAAGGCTGAGGCACCGGATTTAGTTTAGAAGGTACAGGCTGCAGGGCATTGTTTGAGATTAGGCACAATTAGCAGTTTGATGATGACATTTTGCTGACACTGTGTGTGTGACACCAGCAGGTGAGTGCGGAGCAGTGCCAGTGACCATGGCATACCACAGCCTGTGAATGGCCTGACTCTTCTCCACTGAATGCCCCTGAGCACGTCAGTTCTCTTCTGACTTCGTTACAGCTAAGTGACCGCAGCATAGACACTCTTGCCAGGAGAGCTGGTGGGTCCATGAGTGGTGCCACTGCATGAGGGGTCCTCAGGCCAAGGTGCAGAGAGAAGCTCAGGGTCCCTCAGCTCAAAAGAAGGTGTTCTGGCAACCTCTTTGAAAGCCAGTGTGTGTGCACATAGGAGCACATACCCACTCTGTACACCTCATTCTCCTTTACTAGGGTTTTGCCTTCCACCCCAATCACGAATATCTCAATTTCCTACCCCTATCTTCCCACCACACATCCCAATTTCCCCTGCAGGATCCTAGGTCCTATTCTCCTACTACTCATCTGCCTTAGGACATTTCTGTCCCAGATCCAGCTCCCTTAGCGCCCATCAAACCTGGATCAACCCCATCCCTACCTTCATCTGCTGTCAAGTCTCACCAAAGCCCATTTGTGGCCTGCCTGGACCTTCCTGGATTCCCACTGGGCTCCTGCAGCACGTGCTGGGAGGTGAGCTCTTCTCCCTGTATTACTCTGAATCAGCAGCAAAGTGTCTCTCTTGTTTTCCCCTGCAAATTCAGTGAAAGAGGGAAATTATTCGAGTTTTCAAATGTGCCTATGACTGTTTGGGGCTACCTGATCCAAGGGAAGAAGAGGGAAATGTTCTGCACCCCTCCTCAGGTTCCTTTTTATCTGCGTGCCCACTACAGCTGCACCAACCTCACAGCACATTAGTTAAAAATCAGTTGCTAAGAGGGGGTTAGGAGAGTGCTTTGGAGCCAAATGTTGAGCTCAGAACCAGTGAGGGGCAGGAACTGGCTGCAGTGGTGATGCTCATAGATCTCCAGGACTGAGGTGCCTATGGGCACCATGCCGGTCCTTTTGTTCTAATTGGGCACTGTGAAATGCCAAAGTGACATTCAAACAGGACAAAAATAGCAAGCTTTGATGGGACCTTGACATAGCCACAGAGAGCTGAAAGACTCTACTATCTCTTTGCTGCTACAGAGATTGCTGCTTCACTCATGGTGGGCAGTTCTCCAGCACTGAAACACAGGACTTGTGCCAATGTATGAAAGGACAACATCTCTTTAAACCCCTATCCCTCAACTTCTCCTCTCCCAGGAGCTCCCACAACCCACTTTTTCTTTCCAGGATCCTCTCTCCTCATTACACTCCTAATGTTTTCAGCTTTTTTTCCTTCCACTTTGGCAAAGAGAAGTTCATTGCTGGGCTGCTATTCCTGATGGAAGAGTTAGGGCAGCAGAAGGTGCACCACAGGCTGGTGAAGGGGCTGGGATGTGTAGTTTACCTATCTCTGGTATCAGCTGGGTTTGGGATGAGGCCAGGAGATAAGTTAGGGAACAAACATGTGGGAGAGAGGATAGGCCAGTCAGCAGCGTGACGAGGGTGCGTCTGTGCTGACTCAGAGACCTCATCAATGTCTTCTCGTTTCTCACGCCTTCCAGCTCCAGCACCAAACCTCCAGGAGGTCTCACTGGGGCTGAATTCCTCCTCCTCCTCTTCATCAAGAGCAGGCACATGTGCCCTCTGCATGGGAAACAGCCAGCCAATGATTGCACACACCAGATGATGATGGACACAGGTATCCCAGCCGGTGGTACCTCAAGACGTACTGCAGATACATTCTCCCTGGTTTCAAGTGGTATTATCAGCCTAAGGAATTATTAAATATATATATAATGGAATTAGGAGATTGTAAGGGAAGTAGAGCTGCAAAGGAAGAAGTTCAGACATCCTGAAGAAAGCAAGAAATGGCACGCAGGAGGACACCTATTATGCTAAAACACGAGTCCATGAAAGGCAGCTGAATTCTGTGTCACAAAGTGAAATATCTCTTGCTGTCATTCTGCTAGAGCTATGAAGCCTCATCTGAAGATCTGTTGTGAAAGCTAGAAGTCATGTTGTCAAAGAAATCCTCTCATCCTTAGAAGAAGAGGGCTATCCCAGTGCCTTGCATGTGAACCTTGTGTTCAGAAGGCAGCCATACTGCAGTACTCCCTATCACCAGGCTTAAGTGGGTCCCTCTTTGGCACCTTGGCGGAGCACATGAACACCTCCTAAAGCTCTTTGTCTTTTCCTTATTTTCCTCACCTGCTCTCTGAGGCCTTTCACTCTGGACAGGGTTATGGTAGTTGTTAGTAGCTGCCAATCATTTCAAATAGCCTTTTTTCCTTCCTCAGGGCTCCTGACCCCTCCTCATCCTGGGCCTGGCTATGAATTGTGTTCCTTCTTTCTGCCTTACCCCAGCTTTTGTTCTTTCTGTTCTCTTTCCCACTCCCTCATTCTCCAAAGTGCTTGGCATATGTCTTTCATCCTCCTAGAGTGGGCTTCATGGGTATGCAATGAGCACAGAAGCTAATTAGTGACTGATGCCTCAGGGTTTTAATTTGAACCTTGTGGTGCAGCCACATCTAGAATGTAAATAAGGCACACGCTTTTGGGTGAGCCTGTGGGGTCCTTTGAGACCTCTTCAGTGAAGGCCAACCTGCTGCTCCAGCTCAGGCCCAAGCGTGACCTCTGCAAACAACCTCTGATACACTCAGAGTGTTTCCATGTGCAACCCACAAAAAGGTTTGAGGATTTCCCTTGGTACACAAACAGATTTCACTGGAACATTGGTGAGCTACCTGCAACTGCATACACGTGTGTGAAATGGTGGAATTCACAAGGAATCTTTGGAGAGGGAACTGTGGTGGTCAAGCTTTCAGGTGGCTGACTGGCACCCATTTCTGACCCCCCTCCCCGACTCATATTCTTTAAAAGGAATTGAGTTTAAATAGAGGGAATCAAATCAGGAAAAATGCTCCTAAAGCCAAGTTAGTAATATCAGAAAGAAAATGAGACAACAAATCAAAATTAACTAAATGCACCAAGATGATCTCAATAACCTCAACACAAAGCCAGTTAATCTTTATAAATGTTAAGAAAGGCTCTTCAGGAATTAGCTGTCCCTTTGGTTACAAACATGCTAAAGTCAATTTCGCATAGAAACTGGAGCTTCTTAAATAGTTTAGTTTTGAGACATTACTGTCTAATGTTCACATCACAGAGCTAGTTACAAAGCTCCCCTCTTAGATTTCTCTTCTCACAGAGAAGGTAACCCTTTCCTCTCCTCTGCAGGCAGGCTAAATGGCAGATTTCAACAGAACAACTCTAATAAGCAGAATTATCACGTCTTATTAACCAGAAACCATCTAGGGCAGAGTTGAGGGCTCTAGGTCACTTTTTTAAAGTATAAAATACTTCTGTATGAGCAAACATTTAATTCTAAAATGCTTTCTTCACAGCACAGACTTTAGGGGCAGACAAACACATGCATCCACACGGCAACACTTCTATGATGTACCACAAAGTCTAAGAAAGTCCAGACATTTCCTAGACATTGAACACAAACAGCAAACATTGATAAAGGAGTCACTTCCAAGAGGACTGGGCCTGGGAGCTGCAGTCATGGAGGCAGGGGACGTCCTCTTGGCTCAATAATCCTGTGAACAGACCTTGTTCGGGCGCTGGCAGGGAGGCAGGAGGCAGGGACAACGTGACTGGCAGCGGTGTGACTTCTCTGTGGAACAACTGTGCTTGGAGAGGCTGGAGAGCCAGACTATTGCCAGCATGCTCATTGGGCTTAAAGGTGAGATACCCCAGGCTGGTCTTCAAGGTTCATGAACTTCGCTTACTTCGCTTGGTGACATCTCCCTCCCCAGCCTGCAAGCAAATCCGGTGCAGGGCCTGACTTGGAGCTACCCCAGATCTGAGCTTAGCAAGTGGCAGATTTGGAAAAAGTCCCATTTATATCCACAGAACAGAAAGTATTTGGTGCCTTACAGAGCAGACGTTGTACTGCTGTGAACGTTCCCCCGAGCCTTCGCTCCCCTCCCTCCTCTCATTTTTGTAAATAAAAAATTAAACACTCAAGATGTTTCCTGAAGATTTTGGCATGGTCTTATCTGGATAAGAGGTCTCATGACCACTCTGCTGCCAACTTATAGAAATTTCAACACAAAACTATCCTATAAAAATAGAAGCTTGCCAGGGTTTGTTTGTTTTCTTCCCAACCGTCACTCAACATTCACCCATCTGCAAACTCAAAAATAAATGTGTACAATTTATTACTACTGTCATCGTTCTTCTCCTAAAGAAGGCAATTTACAGTCAGCGTTCTATTTTGGAAATAAGCTAGAAGTCAAGCGGTTTGTCTCTTGCACTCATTTAGAGTAGCAAAACCTGCCAGTTACTTCTTTGCTGACTTGGCCTCTGAGCCGTGTAGGGCAGCTTCCACGACTGACACCAAAAACCTCCGGTATTCCACCAAGAACAGCATTCACAGTGTCCCTCTGGAGAAGGAGTGGCTGTGAGCTTTCTGAGGAGCTGGGATCTTACTATCATCTCCCGAGGAGACTGGCCTGGATGCAGGGCAAGGTGATGGGGAGCAGAAACCTCCTCTCCCCAGACACAACCCTGGTGATGGGTACTGAGCAGCAGCAGGGCAGTGTCTCCCCCTTCTGCATTTTGGGGGAAAAAGGAAAGCATCGTGGCTGAGGAAAGAGAGAAGGGAGACACCATGTTCCTTCCTTCCCAGCTGTTTGGAGGAGCAGTGACGATAGCACCGCTCTGACACCATCATTAGTTTACAGTAAATAGTAATAAAAATACATATTCTGTGCTCTGGACTTCTGTGTCCTTCGACCCGCCTGGAAGGGAGAAAGCCTTGTTCCCTATCCAGAGTTTGGAACCTGACTCAGTGGGACTGGGAGGAAACACTTTTCCCTCCTCCATCACAGACTCATTTAGCAAAAAGGAAAAGATGTCCAGAGCTGCAAAGAAGCACTCAGTTGGCTCTTCCTTTGAAAACTGGACCCTAGACATTCTGTGCCCAAGCTCTCCACCTCTGGTTGGCAATAAAAGCACTTCCTTACGTCCTGTTGAGAAACATGTTCAAAACTGAGGAGTACTTAGTGATGGGGCAATCAAGTCCCCATGATATCAACAGGCAGCAAGATGTTGTGCGGAGCTGCCCTTATCATGTCCAACTGCTCTTGGTGGGACAGGAACACCACAATGGTGGAAACTGAGGCCTTGCTACCACATCAGCTTTGTGGAAGCACAAGGAATTGAGGGCTTTGGCTAGGTGAAGCAAACAGTGGGAGCTGAGCATCACCTGAGGCTAGTGCCACCAGCAGCCACAGCGAAGAGGAAGCAATCCCATCACTTCCTTGGTCCAAAGAGGAGGGAAAACAAGATTTGGACCCAGTTGCCTGGCATAAACATTAAAGGGATTTTGCATGCTTATGTTTTTTTCTCAGAGACAAATTATGCTGCTTTGGGTTGCCATGGTTCCCCGTTTCCCTGGTTACCCCTGGATAAGGGGTGGGGGGGTGAGGGAAGATGAGGGAATGGAAGGAGGAGCCCAAAACAAACAGGAGCCAATTGCAAAGATCCCAAACAAGGAAGATTATGTCAGCAGGCTTTTTTGCCACAGGAAAAAGAACAAAAAGGCAGAATGGATGCTTCTTGGCAAAGGTGATGGCTGTGTTTTGTACCCTTTGATGTTTAATAACTCAAAAGAGAGAGAAGACTGTGCAACAAAATTAATGGTCAGTGAAAGCCTACAGCCCAGTGTTTAATACTTCCTTAAACTTAGAAACAAGATCAGTGAAAGAAGAAATCACAGTGATGGGAGCTTCTGAGGCCAGGCAGTAGAAGAGCACTGATGCAACTCCAACTCCAGAAAGAGCAGGTCAGCACAGCTCTCCTCACCAGCCACATCCCACACAGCCTCACACAGGCTATCCCCTTCCAAAACTCAACAGGGCAACGTACACAGGAGGGTTTCCTTATGTGGCCAAGCTCCCAGTCCTTAGTGAAACCCCCATGTGGTTTTCAAGCAGCCAAGCTTTGAGTAAGGACTAAACCATGCCTGCATGAACCCTCTTTATACAACCATATGTTTCAGTGGTTGGATAAGAAATCCAATCTGATCCCAGTGGCAGCGTGCCAGTAATCCTCTCACCTCTGTCTTAATATCCTGTGACTCAGTGATATATGTCAGGCCATTTAAAACCCGGCAGCGGAGTTCAGGTGCTGTACCAATTATATTGAGTGGATGGGGAGACATGCTAGTTGAACAGGAAATAGGTCACTGGAATGATTTAACTAATAAATTATATTAATGAAAAGTTCTTCAGGGAGCTGTAGGGTTTATAGTTCCGCAGAGGAGAAGAGGGTCAGCAGGAGCCAGAAGAAAAATGACAAGAGTGGGTAGTGAGAGGACCTGGCAATGGACCTGGCAATAGACCTGGGTAGAGCAAACAAAATGAACTGAGCAGGTCTTCTCTGGCACAGACCCAGCTGCCCTGGCACTGAAATTATCTCCACATGGCATAGAGATGCCCATGTCACTAGGAAAACTTAACCGAGCTGTCTGCCCAGGTCAAAATAGGCACTTTCTCACCAAGGCTAATTCGGTGGGATGCAGTGTCTCACCAGCACAGCAATACCGATCCCCAGCCCTGGCAGTAGCTCACTTAGATCTAGCCTGGGTGTCTTCACACAGCGTTGCATTCAACATATAGACATACCTACAGGCCTGTCCAAATCTGCTGATGTCAAGTCTTCCCAGCACTGGGTTTTGAATCAAGCCCAAGTCTGGCATCTAGAAATAAGAGTTAGCAAAACTGAAACCATTGCCAGGAACACACAGTATCCTCAGATTGCCTTCATTAACAGATCAGTTTGAAATGATTCCTAAGGACTAATTTGCTGTGTTCTGATTGTTGAGATTTGGAAATGCAGGAGAGGGTTTCAGCAAGGGGGGAGCAGAGATCTTGCTCCTTTCTGTAAGGTCCCGTGGCTGTCTGCAGATAAATCAAGACAAGGCACACTTTCAAATGGTACTAATGGTAATTGACAGGGAGTGCAGGACATTACTGGGTGTTGGGCAAAAACTGCTATTAGTAAAAGGTACCTTTGGAGTCTGGTCTCTGACTGTAATAACAGAGATGACTTCAAAGTTACGTTGTCATCACAGCCAACAAGGACCTGGAGGTTCGTGACATCTGATTTTGGCTGACTTGAAGTTAGATCACTGCTGTCAGCCAGGAGCATAGCTCCAGCTGTGTTAAACGGAGGAGGCTGCTGGGACCACACGCCTTGGAGGTGTCCCTCTTGGCACTGGTGTGGGGTGGGATAAAGCCTCTGCTGGTAGTGCCTGCTCCCTGACACCAGTTCAGACAAAGCCCAGAAACCTGATTTCAGTTACCTGGCTTCTGAGTGGGCCACATCAGGTGTACAAGCCCCACCTGTGCTGCCTGTGATGGCTGCTGGCAATGAAATCTGTGTCCCCTGTGCCAGAGCTCCTGCTGAACGTGACTGGGCCTGAGACCCCTCCTGGCAACTAAGGACACAACTGATCCTGGCAGGAGGTGGGCATGGGTTGGGACACCTCCCCATGGAGAAGGCATTTTGACCTTCTGCTTTCTCTCTGCCATAGAGTATTCAGTCCACAGAGTTTAATGCAGGTTGTGGGTGAATTTCATTTAGGTCTGATGCTGAGAAAACCCCTGAAACAGGGCCTTTATAAAAGCATTTATTTTTGTAGCAAGATTTGAAGAAGTTTTACAGTACCACCAGTTTGAAAAATAATCTTCAGCATTCATGAGATGTTATAAATTGGGGCTTTTATGCATTAGAGACAAGGCAGTAAATGCCAAAGAGGATTTATTGGTTATTGCTGCTCTGATAAAAGGGTCATTAAGAGTTGTAAAAGTCTAAACGATAATGGGGAGATGTTGTAAATGCTGTAAGTGAATAGAATGAAAGAACATGATATACTCGTCAGCTGAGGTCACTTCCTAATAGTTTATAACCCTCTTTTAAGCACTGAAGAGAAGCCTAGGTTTGCCCAGCCAAGCAACTGAAAATGCCTATCAGTCACTCCAGTTGGAGTACTGGGGCTTCCTAACCAGCATCGTAATCATGAGCATCCTGAGAAAGCCCAGGCCTACAGAGTAAGCCTATACATCATGTGGGGACTGGTCTCTGGAAGGGCAAGTACGGAGCACGGGTGTGAGTCACACATGGGACAACACGTGGGGCCATTCTGAGTGAGGAGGCACTGAATGTTCATGCAGGAGAACAGATCTATATGCTCCAGATATGCATATAATGGAGACAAACCTCATCCTCCTTAAATGCAAAGGGAGTTTTGTCTGAAATAACTCCTGCAGGACTGCTGGTGACTTAGCTGCACTATGTGCTTTATCTGCCCTGCACGTGGTGTCTGACCAATGAGCCCCATCAAAATTCAAATGTGAAGATGATTTTGAAAAGAACACCATCAATTCCCACAGCTTATTATAAGCAGAGCTGCTGACAGTATCTGTTATTAAGGTCTCCAGCATGTCCCATTAGGAGCCTTGTTTTCTGTTGCTTATGATTTTGTGAAACTTGAACTGAAATTTTCATTCCAAATCTCTATCTCCTGCTGAATCACTGGAGAAGATTTCAGGCAGATCAGTGCAGCTGTGTCCAGCTATGAGCCTAGAGGAAAAGACATCATTTTGTCTGTGTTAAATTAAGACACTGGCAACTTTTTCTTTGATGAAGCCTAATTTCTCTATAGTCAGGACCCTGTCACAGCAGTATTTTTTCTTTTCAGTGATCTACTTTTTGCAGTTTCAGAGGAAAATTGGGGAAATCTCATAAATTATGTTCTCTGGAAGAAAAATAAATCAGCACTTGCCCAGTTGAGATGCTAGGGTATCACATCTGACTTCCTGGGGTGTGCTCCAGCCCAAGGTGGCCAAGACTTTACCTGTGGTAAAGGTGGGAAGTGCTGTTGGTCCAGCAAGGGCTACATGCCAGACCTACGGGGAAACAGTGATTTTAGGTCCCAAAAGTGACCTCTGAATGCAGCTGGGAAGAAGTCACCCAATATGCGTGCAGAGCTGTGAGAAATTTAAGCTCTGATTTGTAAGATATAGGTGGAATAAACTGCAGGAAGTGGGGAGAAGAGGTTTACACAGGGGCAAGGAATTGTGGATGGAGATGGAGTGTCTGTACAGGAGGCTTTGAATTTCGCTGGGCTTCACTGTGATAGCACCCAAGGGAATTGCCCCTAGTTTATTTTCCCCACTCCCCTGCATGGATGAAAGCCCACTCTTCTCTCTCTCAGGAGCGTTATTGGAATTGCCATGTCAAACATCCACAGATGGGAGCTACCAGGGACTCCCTCCACATTTTATTTTTTTCTGAGCTAATCCAGCAATACAGTCATATGAAAAAACCCAAGTAAGAATAAATAGCTGTTTTCAAAACACGGTTTGAAGAGTGTGCAGTAAACATGGGCTGGGCACTCTCAATGCAGAGTAAACAAACTGCTCAACCTGGGCACTGGAGGAGGGGAAAACATCAGTGGGTGATCATGTGTCTAGAGATAGCATCAAATCATTTGCCACCAGGAGACAGAAGTTGGTTGAGTAAGCATTCTTAATTCCAGCATTTCTTAACTTTCCAGTGTTTGCCTTTGCAACCTAATTGTGTTTACAGCTTATGTGATACATGATACCACGCTGTGTATCATGACACTGTAGGCCCTCTCTGACCTAGTAAGAGAGGCATGTCAGATTTATTCCTGTAACAAGACTCGAGCAGGCACACTGCAGACCTGCTCTCTGCAGCAGATGAGCTAAGGAGCTTGGCATTTCACCTGGCCGGAATTCCCCCCATTGGTTGGCACAGACCGGTAGGGTCTCCTTGTGGCACCTGATTGATAGAATAGAGAAGATGTATGGAGACCAGCTTGCTTAGGAACTTATTTGCTCTGGCAGGTACCACAGCACCTTGAAATATCAATTTCACATGAGCAAATTAATCTGAAGAGGATTAAAAGATTGGCTGGCATTTGGGCAAACATGGTGGATATGTTTTTTCCTAGTGGGATCTATGAGTCATCTGTTATTTGACTTGTGGGACAACTTTCAGATATTAAAATACTTCTTGAAAATACTACTTCTAAATCCTTCACTTATTTTAGTCAAAAGAGCATTGCTGTTGGTTATACCTGGTCTTAAAAGCTTTTCATTTTCCAGTCAGGAGCAAGTACAATGATGCATTTTACAGCTTAACTGTAAAATACAGGGAATAAAGAATTTCAAGATATCACATGAAATGAGAAGTTATTGTCTGAATTATTCACAGAACACTTGCAAATAAGGAATTTATGTAGAGAAAATAAGGACCACTATGCCTACTTAAAAGGGAAGTTTATCAGTGAAATAGTATGAGCAACTGTAAACAACATTTCAAAACACAGTATCGGAGAAGGCTTCTCAGACAAATACCTTCAAGCAACTGACCAACTCTGACATTACTCAGAAAAAATCAGACCAGTCCCAGCCCTGCAAAGACTTCAGCAAATTATCAGCATCCACAGAGAGGATAACCTTGTTTCCAGGGCACTGCTGAGAACACACAAGTTGGGTTTGTTTTCCATATAATTTTTGTCTTCTTGTAAATGGTATGCTGTTGTTTTGTTTCCAGCGCTTACGGTTAAGCTACTTATAAACAGCATGACTGTAACTTCACCCATGGAAATGATGGTGGATTTCTTTAGAAGACGCTCATTTGCACTTGTGTAATTGAGTGGAGAATTCTCCTCCAACCTGTGTGTTCTCACCTGGCATTCTTCCTGTTTGCTTATTTTTAATTACTTCTAATATGCATATTAATGCTCTTAATAACTTCGCTCATGAAATCGACATCTGCAGTGGGCTTTTAATTTACAGCTTGAATGTTTTTGTTTTCATTTTCTTCTTTCTGATAGCAAAGCAGCTTCAGATACGATCAGAGGATTTAAGCATCCCTTAGGTGCTCAATGGGATGCTCACTGCTTCACCCATACCTTTCTTAGAACAAGGCAGGAATACACATGGAACAACCCCACACTTGTGCCACTCACTGTGTCACCTCTGACAAGCCCACAGCATCCCTCTTCACAAAGCCTAGGTATGCCCTGTATTGAAGTTACCAACTACTGCAGCATGCTGGAAAAGGAAAACAAGGAGCCTTGTTCCAACCCCTATTCTCTTCACCAGTTCTTGACTTCTGTAACCTTTCCCTTTTCTCCAGTTAAAATAACCTCACAGCCTTCATCGAAAGCAACCTGACAACTTTAGTCCAAATCCTGACTGACTCTTTTTTCGCTTACTCATGCATCAGTATAGTTTGCATAAATTACAGAGTGGAGCCTCCCATGCACTAGCAAACCTCACATCAGGGGATTAACTTCAAAGTCATCAGGGCAACGCATTGGGAATACACTTGCCTTCATGGTTTTCTGTCTTTCCAAGTTTCTATCTATCATGAAATTTGGGAATTTGCTTTTTTTAAAAAAGCAACAAAGCACACCAGGAAGATAACTGAGATCCTTCCCCCAGCACATAGCTTCTGGAATGTGAGTCAAATGCAAAACATGAAACAGAAATCAAAGCTTTACAAGTCACACGAAGCACAACCGCTCCAAAGACTAATTTGTGGGCGCCTTTTATTGTGTTACACAAGTAAATAAACTCCAAGGTCACATAGAAAATAATGATTGTGACAGATAATCTACACTGTAAAAAGTTCTAGGTTCAGGTTTTTAAACATAAGTAACTAGTTTTCTGAGAAAGCCTGTTTAACATGCACGGGCTTTAAAAGCTCTTTAACTCTGCGGCGCTATGTGGAGTAAATAAGATTGAACTCTGTATTTACATACAGTAAATGTGCACAGTGGTGTGTTTTGAAAAGGACTAGAGTTAATAATGCATGAAGGGTGCTACAGGTGGAGGTGGAAGCCTTGGCCTCTGGTTGCTGGAAATGATGTAAGGAGGCTCATGGATATTTAACTGTTAGCTTCCCTGGGAGGTTTTTCTGGGGTTTGTTGGCAAAGTTGTGATTAATTTCATTTTTAGTTGCAAATTAAAAAAAAAAGAAAATGTTTTCTGGAAAAAAAATGAAAGAAAGGTTTTGAATGAAACAAATATTACGTTAAAGAAAATAAAAATTGCATTAAAATGTTAGAAGTTTACGTTTATTTACATTATAAAATTTTAAAAGATATTGTAATAAAATATCTTAAAAATAAACTCAGATTTGTAGTATGTTATTTATTAATAGTATACTAGACAACGCACACTGCAAAATATCCTTTCGTTCTTTATTCATACTATGTATCCATTACTATCAATTTGTATTTCTTGGTGTTAAGCCTTTTCTCCCTCTTTAAGCCCTGCTCAGGCACAATTCATTTCACACACCTCTAGCCCTCAGCATATCCATGGCAATAGCTCCAACTCTAGCAACAGCATTTGCCAGGTGTGCTTCCTCACACCTCTCCCAGCCACCTCCTCCAGGATGGGGTGATTGGCTCCCAGGAGATGTCTCTCTCTGTCCATAAGCTCATCTGGAGCTGGGATGATGAGCTGCAGCAGCATGCCAGGCCTTCAGGTGAATCAAGATAGGGGAGAGAAATTACACCCCTTTTCCCAGTAACCCTGGTTTACTGGTGTTCCCAGGATTTCAGCTGAACTGTTTGGCTGTGGAGGAAAAGGAGGAAACAGAACAACTAAGGAAGAAACCTGGTTCTACCAGGAGCTGCTGCTGAAAAGCATTTAATCCGAGCTCTGAAAGTGAGGCAAAAATATTCCTTTGTTCCATTATAAGTGATCATATTTATAAAGCGATGTAAAAGCAAAGGGGTTTGATGGCCTTCAGAAAAGGAAAAAAACCCAGATTTTGTGGAAAACACATTTTGCAATCACTGCCAGGGGGCACTGGATCAGGTTTGACAACAGCCATTAAATCAATAAATCCTTACAAAACTGGAGGCCTGTGCTATTGGGAATCAAACACAGAAGGGCGCGAGATGCTCAATTCTGCACTGGTCAATTTCATAAAAATTTGAGGACTAATGTGGACTCGAAGAAGTTCAAAGTTCTCCCATAGCAGTTGGCATTGGATGGGACATGGTGTTTGCCAGGGGAGAAAAGCTGCCCTGCCCTTCTCCACCGTGAACCTGTTTGTGGGTAAATACATTAATTTGATGTCCCAAATGACTTCAGTATTTCAGGCTACTAGCCTGACCCTCAAATCCTATTGAAGCCTTGTTCATCAGTGCTATTTCACAGGGCAAGCCTTCATCTTGGCTGATACAGTGTGTTCCCAAAGGCTGATGTAACAAGGGTCACAAAAGCCTTCTGACAAATCTCTTCCACCCTCTCTAATTCCCATGTGAAATCAACTTGCATGTATCCTAGATTATATATTACCAAGCAAGGAGACGGCATCTTGGCACAAGCACGTTTAAATCCCCCAGGTGCGGGGAAGGAGAAACAAAGATTCATTACAGTAATAAAGTTCCAGCCTTCTAGGGATGAGGTCAAATGAGAGCAGCAGAGTGCTGGCTAGCAGGAAAGCAGCATCTTACATACACACAAGCTATAAATAAGCCTTCTGACACATGTCTGTTCAACAGCTTCTGCTGAGGGAAAACATCCACCTCATCACTAAGCATTTCACAAATGTTCATTGAGCAGTGTAGAAGGAGTAGGATTCTGATTTTTCCGTCTGAATTTGCTTTCTTGGTTACTTGGTTTTGAACCCGGCTAGCAAGTGACGAGTCCTGACAATTTGTGTATGTTTAATCCAATGGAAAAATGCTGTGTGTTACTGGTGCATTTAACAATTTTGTATTTACTGAGAATCCTTTCTTTGTAATAATGGAAATTCAGTGCTTATGGTAGGAACTGCTCACTGCAATCAAGTCTGGAAACTGCAAGAATGCTGCCCACTTCTTTCGAGTCATTGAAAACACGTGTTCCGATCTGTGTAATTATATTACCACATATTAGTATGTTTTTGTTACAGGATAAAAGCTAGTGATCAAAATGACAAAGCAAACAGAAAAGTACAACTAATATCCAGGTTGCAGCATGTTGCCATAACATTTCTGAGAAACAGGTGCTCCCTGGGAGCAGTGTGGGTGGCATTTGCTCACCTCCAAGCCCCAGCGTCTCTATCAAATTGCATTTCCCTACCACTGCACATGCCAGAGCCTGCCTTAATTTAGGCTGTGTTCTCATAAGACCCTAAACTCCCTTCACTGCTCCCTGTTGCAGGCACAAATGGCAGCCTCCAAGCGGAATCTCCCAGGACTGGTCTCACAAGCCTCTTGCACCTCTGTTCAGCTCAGCAGAGTTAGGTGGCATACACATCAGCTCAGATTTAGTTCAGTAGGTCTCCCAATGCTAACTGCAAAAATAAGGTTGAGGAGGAGGAGAGAAAACTCTGCAAGCAAACTTAATACCCACAGGCCAATACTTCCATTAACCTTTCTAAGGAAAGGCAGGCACACTCATCTTCTAGCAGTCTGTCAGTTTTCTCCCCATTTATATACATACTCTTTGCCTTGGCCATAAAGTGTCTTAAATAAAAATTTATTGCAGGGGCTGGCTATTGATTTGCAACCCTGCACATCTGGAATACATGAACCAAGAAAAATTACCATTCTTTGAACTAATGAAAATTAAAACTCCAGCATATCAGAAAATGTTTCAGGATAAAATTAACCGACATTTTGAATACTCATGATCTATGCTTGGTTTTATTCTAGTAAAATCCTGTTTACAAAACTCACCAGAGAACTTTCAGTGATATTTGTGGGACTATTTGCATTTAGTGAAGCCTCATTGGGCTCTTACAGCAATTAATTATACCCTCCTGAAGTATATTCCAGGAAAGGGTTCCTGACTGCTGCTTCTCAGGGTCCCTGATGTCAATGGTGTGGATACTGTAGCTTCTCTTGAGACTATCTGTGATATTTTCTGTGAATGAAATGAGCTAGCCTATGACCAAGCAATCTGAGTAAACTTTCTCTCTGGGAGGGAATCCAGGTTTCTCCCTCTGTTTCTTTGTGTTTCGTTCCCTCCTTGGCATCTCTGCCAAAAATGATCAGTTCCACGATGAAGCTTAAATTTCCTGTCAATTCCTGTCCAAGTCATTGCTGTTGACATCCTGGCTCACTGAAGAGGAAGGTATTATCTGCCTCTGTCAACAAACATCATTTTCTCTGCAATTCCTTGGGCAGGACCAAACTCTTCACCTGTAAGGTCAGAGTTACGTCACAGCTGGGAAGCATATTTAACAAATGATCTTAACGTGATGTACACAAGAAAAAGTAGTACAGCCAACTAAGCTCAACCGCAAAGCCTGGTTTCCCCAGATTCTCTCATCACAGAAACCATATAAACACTTGGCACTTTCACTAGCAATATGCACCAACACGTTGAATGTCTGCTCATCTGAACTCTTGTAAATTAATTTCTTCACAAATTGCTCATTAGTGACAGATCTCTCATCCATCTACCATCCAGGCTGTCTGTTTTACCTGTGCAGAAAGCAGTTGCATCACCAATTCAAAAATACCCAGAAAGATTTACATAGAAGTAAAGAATCTGCTTTTGTTTTGAGATTATTCAAATCAAAAGTCAAGTTTAGCCACTCTTTGCTTGAAGTAAAGCCATGACTTTCCTTCCCTCCCTCCACCTGCCAATTTATATTTGCTTCCTTGTAAGCATTGCAAAAAGTTATTACAGTAACAGCCACTAAAACACTGGTGATAATGCCACTAATAATTATTATCTTGAATTAGCATAGTACCTTTCCTCTGGGGATCGCAGTGTGCTTTAAAAAACAAATGGGAGAATCTCCTTCAGAGTTCCCATTTGAATGGAATAAGCTGAGATCCTTGCATAGCCCAGTTCCTCTCACTTATGCTATGGCTCCCTTTTGTTCTACTCTCCATCTAAGCAATAAGGTTTTGTCCAGAGCTAGCTGAATGAGCTACTCACGCTATCAGGGATACAAGAAGTGGTATGAACTTTTGCTGGAAGCAGAGTGCAAATCCAAGTGCAGTAAGTGTTGCAGCAATGCAGCTGTGCTGCTTTCTGTGCCCAAGGTTTGACCAGCTTGATGAGTATTGGATGGTGGGACTAGAGAAGAAATATTCAACTGCAAAAATGAGTCTAAGGCGAGTGGCATAAATAGAAGCATGGGGAAACTTCAGATGGAGGAAGAACGGAAAACCCAAATCATGGTTTGTATGCTTAGATTTGTTATCCCAGCTGGAAGAATGCATCTGTCAGGAAGAGAAAGAGTCAGTCTGCAAACAAGCCGGAGATATTCTAGTAACAACATGAGCTTTGACACGTGGGGCAAATCATTCCTCTTCTTCAGACGACCCAATTTTATCACTGGATGAATCTCTCATCTTCAATAATTACTACTGAAATTGCAGGCAGTAATCCACTTACTGTAGAACAAGCAGGAAACAAAGCATTCAGAGTATGATGAATCAGTGCTTTAACTAGCCCAAACACGCTAAGCAAAGCCTGCTGCCGTCACTGGTGATTCCCCAAGAAAAGCATTTATGTAACTGTATAGTTATGCATAATAACACAGTGATGTGTCCTGCTTACACGTTAGGCAAATTTGTTCTGTGCTTTTTTTCATAATGCCCCATGTCTCATAAAAGCAGTTATATTGACTGATGCAGGTGCCAGTAAAAGTAATGATCTCAAATGTGGCATTTTAATTCAGAGAGCTCCAGGCTTGGGGAACATCGCTTCTGGAAATGAAGTCGAAGTCTGGCACTGCCAGCAGGGAGTCAAGAAAAGCTCAGGGAACAAAGCTGCCCTTCCTAGAGGAACCACACCTTCCCAAAATAAAGTGCCTGGCTTACATTTGCTCCTTGGAAAATTAAAGCCGGGATTTTCAGAGTCCCCCGAGAGTTGAGAATCCACATCCCAGGTGGATGTTGCGGCCTACATTGAGTGGCATTGATCCTACATTGAGTGCCCTATCCACTTCTTTTCCTGTTGTCTAGGAAATCCTAGCAGACAGCAGTTTACTAACTTGGTGATAGGCAGTAGGTCAGCCTGTATTGGAGTCTGTTTCTACTCACTTCACTTAAAAGCAGCACCAGCTGCAGAGGGCTGCTTCAGTCCAAAAAGTTTTAATAACACTGGATGCAACTCTGAACCCATGACAGGGATCTAGTGTCTGTTTAGTGTTAGGGCTCTGAGCTGTATTCCGGATTTATAATCTTCAAGCATCAGGCCAAACTCCTTCCTGCTTAAAGTTGGAAACCCATCAAAAGCAATGATATTGCCCTTTCTTCTGCCAGCAGTAACATGATCAGACAAGAATATGGGGCTAAGAGTGCGAGTCACTGCGTCAGAATGGGGAGATGTGCCTGAGTAGTATATTTAGTAAGACACTAATGCATGAATACATTAAAGATCATATTGCACCACTTCTTCGAAAAAACTTTTATAAAAAGAGGCCGACACAATATTCCAATAGCAATACCCTGGATGTGATCAGTCATTCCTGCTGATGTCAGTGCCAGAGACACAGCTTCCGTGACATCCAGTCATGCCAGCCCTGCCCTGCAGGGACAACACAGTGCCTGGGAAATGACCTGGATTCTAGCGCTTGTTTTGCACCAGCTGAAGTGTTTGCTAAGCCCTCATCCCATCATCAGCACCTGTGCGATGCCACCAACTGCGCTGTCATTGCACAAGTGTCACCAGGGATGTCACTGGATGCTGGGGAGGCTGCGCTGCTGCTGGCCAAGCAGCTTAGTGGTGAGGATGCTGCATGAGGAGGCAAGGGGCCAGGCTGCCTTTCTGTGCTGGCAGGGCAGGCTGTGTTGGGGAACTGCACCTTTATCCTCGGAAATGTAGCCCCAACAGCTGGGCTTCAGAGGCAAAGGAGCTGCCAGGCTCCAAAATCTGCAGGCAACGGTTAAAGAACCAAATGCTATCACAGCCAAGGGTAGGGAAAAAGGAGGAAACACAGCTTTGATCAATCACAGAAAAACAAGAAATGCTCTGACCGAGCAGAAGTGACAGTGAAATCAGAGATGTGAGAACAAAGGATGTCGTCATAAGCAATAAAACCCCCAAATTGTGGTTTAGTAAGAGCTGACCAATATCTTAGGTGGCAAAGCATGACTGAAAGGAAGTGTTGAGCTGTGAGTCATTCACCTTAAAGGGCTTTATCCTTGGATAGAAGTCAAAGAGACAGCTCAAGAGAAGTGCAGGGAAGTACAGACGCAATAGCAAAGTACTGGGCCTCCTCACAGGGCAGAGGCCAAGCAAAGGGCAAAACTGTTATCTGCTGGCTATGCTCCCTTACAGCTATTTCTGGCTGGGCACATAATACCGTGTGTTTCACAAACACAGTGATCAGGCTCCTGCCTAGAGGAACTTTGTCCACAGTGCAAACAAGAACTAGCACAAGAGCAGGAGCAAGAGTAGAAACAGGGAAGTAGTACAGAAAGCAAGTCATATCACTAAGGGGGGTGGAGGGTGGGGGGTGTTTATACAAAGAAACAAGCATCATGCTTTTTCTCCTGTAGTCCTTTTACCATTACTTTACTACCGACAGCGCTCCGCAGGCACTTGGGCTAGAGGAGCAATACAGCAATTAACCAGCTGATGTGGCTTGGTCTTATGAAGAAAGATGAAAAGTGAGAAACTAATACAGAAAATTACAGGTCAAAAAAAAGGCAACTGTGATAAAGATCAATGCATTTTCGGAGGGTGAAAGCACAAAGAAGGGTGAGGAATTATTTGAGGTGTTTCAAAAATGGGATGGAGAAAATAATGGGGTTGTTAGGGGGATGTAGAAAAGTGACAGGGTGAAATGCTTTAGAGCATCATGCAAATCTAAGCACAGCCTGACTTAGGAGCTAGTTCTAGATTACAGGGAAGCATCAGGAGTGATGGGAAGAAAATGAATAGGTAGGATCCCATGTTGCCCCAAGGACAGGATTGGAAAATGAGTAACTGAAGGCATGGTAAACAAAAGGGGTAAAAAGAAGACTAAAGAGGATGGTGTTTGTGGTAACATCAGTAGTGTCTCCCATTGGGGGGGAGGCAGGGGGGATAAAAAGGAAATTTACAATGGCCCCAGTAGAAATCAAAACACAGATTTATCACCAGAGGATTGAAACAAAGAGAGAACACAGCCAAAGCACATTTCCATGTCCCCAGCGCAGCTTCAGTGTGCAAATCAGCTCTACTGATTTAATGATATTAACCAAGTTTTACAATGAAGCAGGTGACAACAGAACCTGACTCACATGCTGGGCAAGGCAGGAGCTGAAGTGATCAAAAGCCCTGAAAGCTGTGCTGGGAAAAGGTAAGAAGAGAACTAATTACATGGTAAAATCCCAAAGATTCTATATGGCTCTATACAGTCCTATAGTTTGTATAGTTTAATATAATTTGTATAGTTTAATATAATTTGTATAGCTTAATAGAGTTTGTATAGCTTTTTTTTTTTTTTTTTGTATAGATCAATTTTCTGACTTCTTAGGTCCAGGTTTAAGTAATGCTTCCATATTGCCATTATCCCCCAATATGCTCCCGCCCATTTCCTTGCATTCCCCGTATCAGGTGGGAGAGCACAGTGCAAAAATATGTCCCATGAACACTTATGTAGGCAGTATTTTTTGCATCGCGGTGGAACAGATACAGCTTTGGGGAGGGAAGGGTCTGAAATAATTAAAATAAGCAAAACCTTGAGATAATGGTAAGTCAAAACTGTAACTTTGAAGCCAGACAATTAACCCCATGAAACGAGAACGGATGAAATACCGACTGTCATTGCCTGATCACTGAAACTGAACTTTATATAAAGTAGCCATGGGAACTTTAAAGTACAAGAAAATATAACTTGGTTTGTTTACAAAAGAAACAAGTACACATTCTTCACTTTTGAGTATGTCCTGGGTTCAGCTGTAACAGTTATTTTTCCTAGTACCTAGGCAGTGCTGTGTTTTGGCTTTAGTCTAAGAACAATGCTGATAACACACCCATGGTTTAGTTGTTGCTAAGTAGCACTTAACCTGATCAAGGTCTTTTCAGTCTCTCAGGCTCTGCCAGTGAGGGAGGGGCACAAGAAGCCCAGAGAGAGCAGAGACAGGACACCTGACCCGAACTAGCCAGAGGAATATTCCATATATTCTTCCAATTCTCCTCCCCATCCCACCCAGAGTAGGGGGAGGAAGGTGAGGAGCAAGTGAGTGAGTGGCTGTGCGGTGTTGAGTTACTGGCTGGGCTTAAACCACAACAGAGTAATGACAAATATGCCCAGTATTAATGCTTTATACTAAAGTACATCTGTGTCTGTCTGCCTCCTGACATCTTTAAAAGAGAGAAAGATTGTTAAATGAGAAAGCATCAGTATTGTAAACAAAAAGGAAAGTTATGTCTGTAGGGCTTAGAAATATGAAAATAGAGGATGAATGCCATCATGCAGATACATGATGCATGTTTGCACAGAGAAAGCTTGGAGAAAGAACAAAACATCCCTGCATTTATTCATAGTAATGTATTACAGCACAATGTTGAGGGCACATAATAAGCTGTCAAATGAAATAACTTTCATATAATATTAGTTGCAGGAAGCATTTTGGAAGATTAAAGCACAGAAGTAATAATATTTTCAACATTACTCTCAACGTTATTTCAGCATATTCATTCTGGAAGAAAGAAACTCGCATGAAAGATGATTTTTGGTTCTCCTACCTTGAAATGTGCAATTTTTCCATATAGGACGTTGTAGAAAAATAAAAATCAAGGGAGCAGGCTGGATTTTTCACTTCTCCGCTATCTGTACAGTTGTACACATAAAGAACCTGATGTGCATTTATAGTTCTACTGAACTCAAGTGTGGGATGATCCACATGCCGGAGCATCAGCAGAAAACTGGAGTAGCACAAGAAATTTAACTAGGTACAGTATGAAACAGCAGGTACAAAGGCAGTTTAAGAAAAACAAAATGTAGAGCATGACTGGGAAGTCATTTGTTTTATTTCTGTCCATGTATTGATGGTCTGAGTACAAATATTTTATATTATTGCTGTTGTTTTCATTGCAATGATTATTTTGTGCTTGTTCCAGTAGATTACAACAGAATCAAATTATGAGAAAAATAAACCAGATCAAAACCAATTGCATTAAAAATGCAATGGATAATTTATGGATCATTAAAAACATAAGCAACTCTTTTAACTATCCAATAAATCAACAACTGCAGAATTATTTTAGATTTTATTAAAAATCCATGAAACTTAATAAATCTCATTTTACACGCCAATAGGACACACAAATCAGTTCAGTTTTTCCTTGCAGCTTCTTGACAAGTAACCAAATCAGTTTTCCAGCAGTTGATGGGGCATTGGCCTGGCTGCATGTCAGAAGACATGTCAGAAGACATGCAGTCCCCAAGGTGCAATTCCCATAAACCTACTTAATAACTCCTCCGATGGTTTGCTTCAGAGAGGTTTAAATAAGCCCAGCAGCTCTGCTCAGTGATGCACTACTGCAGCGGGACAGGGTCAGCTGCTGACTGCTGCCAGGCTCACAGCCTCCCAATGCCAAACTGAACCCAGGCAATGCAGGCTTCAGCAGACTGTGCCTGGGGAACTCTGCACACACACACACACAATGAGATGCAGACAGCACAGATCCTGGCCACCTCCGTTATTTCACTATAGTTACTTCTAAACTATTAGCAAATAACTAGTGTCTTCAGCAACCTTTCAATATTTGGTTGATACCATCCTGCTCGCAAAGATGACAATCCTAATCTGGCAGTTCATGTTCAGGGCAAGATTCCCTCAAAGGGTGGCAGAATTTAGTCCAGACCACTTATTGTGGAGAACAATACCTGAGCCCTGGTAATGAATTTTGGTGCATCTCCATGCATGTGCCCCAGATCATTAGAGATCCCCAACCTTCAACATTACATGTCTGACCTAAAACAGACAAAAACCTAAGTGGGTTCTGTTAAGCATGAGGTCTTGTCCCTGCCCTCCAGCTTTTGCTAGGCTATCTCTGCCAAGACCATGACTCCGGAGCTTTCTCAGCATACTCTAATGCATGGGGCCTTATTAGTGAAGGCAAACCTCATGTGAAAGGTTAGCCTGTAGAACAGCTATGGTTTGTTGAATGGCTGCCTGCCAACTCAAGCCTGTGCTTGTGCTCAGACCATCCCCTAGACCTGTAGCAAGATACTGGGAAGGAGACAATAAGGTGCTCCTTGGAAAACATGCTTCTTGGGAGCTCTCTCCCCCCTGGGCTGGGTCCTGCATCAGCTGTGTTCATCTCTAGGCACAGCAGGATTGGACAATGCTCAGAGGTCCTCCCCAAGGCTGTGGCCCACACACACACAGATTCCCCTGATGGTCCAAGCAGTCCACTTAGTCCACCACAGTCTGCAAGCAGATTTGGAGCATGGCAGGGTGAGATCGTCTGTCCTTGACAATCCCAACCCAAGACCCATGCATTCAGGCATCTATAGCAGTAAATGCTCCTTCTTAGAAGGACCTCCTGAGATGCGTCCCCCACAGTGGTCAGCAAGGGTGCCAGCCTTTGCCCTGGCCTGGCAGCCCACACATAGCACAGTAGCTTATGTTGCCATAGCTGCAAAATCAGGGGATTGTCATATTGCAATGAAGCCGGCTCTACGCATGTAATCAGCTCAGCTTATTGTCATGGTCAGAACTCAGGACTTTCACCACCAGAAATCCAATCTGCTGCTGCTTTGGGGTGAAATACACTCTTTCTCTCAGCATCTCTACTTGTGGATTGGAACGGCCAAACACTGTGCTTCACAGACTCACTGGAAGACAAGGTCTTGACTTGGGAAGCCCGTAAGAGCTCCTTCAATAAACAACATAGACGAGTGACATTGTAGACACATCATCACATTCTTTGCATAGCTTCCTTTGACCCCCACCTGTTGTCATTTCAAGCATGAGGTACATAACTTCACTTTAAAGATCTTTCATCATCAGTCTTGCTCTCCTAACGTAGCTACTATCTGTAATCACATCCCCCAGTGAATATACTGATAGCAGCTCCAACCCCAGCTCTTTTGTTAAGTTACAGAAAACGCTTCTCCATGCTATCCTTTACACTCTGAAGGCATGCCCAGCTCAGTCACAAAATCACCCCATCCCTCCAAACCTTTTTTTTTTTGCCCGGGTGCTGACAATGGCCACGATAAAGATCAGACAGCTTGTACGCCGAAATACCCACCTATCCCACTGCTTAAGGATGTTTCACCTCTTCCTCATGCCCTTCCACTGGGCTTCCTTCACCCAAATACAGCCCATCTTTCCCAAAAGCAGGGTGTAACTTCACCGGGGGTGGGGACATCCTTCTGTCCCGCATTTGTGCAGCCCCTGTGACAGCGGGGCGCCGGCGCTGCGCTCCGGTGCTTCACCGAGGTGCCCAAGGCACAACCACC
Source organism: Bolborhynchus lineola (assembly GCA_025448015.1). Lineage (NCBI taxonomy): Eukaryota > Metazoa > Chordata > Aves > Psittaciformes > Psittacidae > Bolborhynchus > Bolborhynchus lineola. The sequence continues at coordinate 35,549 of JAOEHX010013555.1, forward strand.
CACCTCTTCCACCATGCCCTTGCGCTGGCACAGTCAGGGCACGCCTGAGCCCCTCAGGCGATGCTCAGCAACGGGGACCCCTTCGCCCCGGGAGGCGGCTCCCGGAAGCGCGGGCCGCCCGGCCACCGGCACCCCG
>JAOEHX010013557.1:0-18656 GCA_025448015.1 Bolborhynchus lineola
TCTCTTCCCTTGTTATTTCCCTCATCATTATTATTATTGGTGGTAGCAGCAGTGGTTTGTGTTATACCTCAGTTACTCTGGGAGTGGGAGGAGAACTGAAAGAATGTAATTCCCACAGGCTGAGATAAGAACAGCCCAGTAAAAAACTCTCCCAGAGGAGAGTGGGAGGAGAGAAATTTGGGGGGGGGGGATGGTGGTGGAATGAGCAAACAGCTGCATGGTACTGAGTTACCAGCTTGGCTTAAACCATGACATCCATGAAGTTAGTTACCTTGAATAGGACTTCTGTTAGTCTTAGCCATTAGTCTGAGTGTAAATCAGAACTGCTTTCACCTGGTTATCAAATGCCAAAAGAGAAGAATAGGATAAATCACCTTCTGGAGACACATCTCTACAGTGTCTAGTGAGAAACTTTAGCTGGAACCCAGAAATTTTGACACAGCAGTGGCAAGATGAGTTAGCTGCAAGGCCAAGGCATAAAGCATGTTTAGGTATTCAGCTTCTATCAATAAGTTGTGCAACCAGGTATACAATTATTTGGGTTTAAAGGCAATTTCTGAGATATTTTTCTTGGCAACTAATTAGACTAAAGGCGGAGATGACAACAAAGAGATTTGGGTTTTTTTTTTGCCTTTTAGTCGTAAAATTCTATACATCACACAGTATTTTTTATTCCATTACTCTGTTTTATGATGAAACATCGAATGTGACTGCTCTACTGAGATTCTTGCCTTACAATAGATTGAAATTGAAAAACATTAAAGTTTATAGCAATAATTCTTCAAATTATAATTGCCTTTCCATACCAGAGATTTGTTTTCGTGTGAAGCCATCAAATATTTAATAGCAGACCTTTACATAAAAGCAATTTTATTAAACAAAATGTAAAAATGCAGCTGCTTAAATTGTTGGCATCAATCCCTTGGAAGTTTCCTGGTACTGCAATTACTGGTTATTTCTGATGGGGAAGAATAGAATAATTTTAGGAAATATATTATTTCACATTTTTCAATATCATATAAATGTAAATGTAAACAAATCATTCCTCACAAATGACAGTATGTAAAGGACAAAACAGTAGTCTCTGGTTTACAGCTGCAATATTCTTGTCTGAGAAATAAGACAAAACATTCCCTGACACATTTGTTCGTCCACTCTGACAGTGGCTGAAGACTGTATAAGACAGAGTAATTTCTATGATGGCCAAACAAGAATTCCATGTACAGTCAGAAAGTGACTAAACCCCTGTTTTAATGAGCCTGATGCCCAAGTCTCAGGCTTTTCGGGTTTGCTGTGAAGTGTGGCGCTCTGGAAGCTCTTCTGGTAGGCTGCCTCAAGGAAAAGCGCTCTGCAGCAGCTCACCTCTTTACTCCTGAGTGACAGCAAACCTACATCTTGAAGAAGGAAGCCTCAACATCTTTTGCCAATACATCATCTGCTCTGTAAACTTGCAGGTCAAAGCCAGATTCTCTGGTGTGTTTTTCAGTGGGGCAGAGATTTTCAGTGGGGCAGAAGTAATTTTGTAGAGTTAATGATCAGTCATTCAATTCTCCTTTTGCCTGAGGAGTTTTTCATATTTCACGTTTCAGAGACTGAAAAGTCAATTGCCAAATTTGAAGCTTATAAGAGTTTTATACATGAGCCTTGAGCTTACATCCATGTACTTAATGTTACAAAGAATAAAGTTGGTCTGATGGGAAGTCACTTCATAAAGGAGCACTTCAGTAGACACTTCAATTTATGAACTGACCTTCTTAAGAGACATTTTGCTTTGAATTAGGAGGTTGCACTTTTCCTTCCAAGCACAGAGAAGATGTCCTATTCACCTATCAGGAAATGCCTTCTGAGAAGCTTGGAAATGGCTGCCTGGGCTGGACTTTCAGTGTGTCAATGGCTGTGTCATCTTGTCCTTCCTGTAAAAAAGCATGGCTCACACACAGCCATTCATCTTTTGAGAAATAAAACCTTATAAGAAAACCTAGATAACCATACTAATAATACCATGCAAGGTCAGATTGTCTGGAATATGAAATAAGATTAACGAGGCCATCCAGGGGTAAACCAAACCTGTTTTCCTGGTCAGGAGGACCAGGGCAAAATCCAGGCTAAGAGAGTACCAGGACAGATAAAAGGAGCATCCTGTATCACTGTGATACCACAATTTCCTAGCACATGCAACGTATGGTGCCTGTGTTAATGCAGCTTTCTTCTGAATCAGTGCACTATGGTGGACTCTGCATTTCACAACGCTTCAATCATTGAGAACCAAGTTTGCTGAACACAGTAAAGAGCCACAGAGGAGGTAGGCATTAGGCTTTGCATATTGATAAGTTTCTTTCTCTCCTTGTCCCTATTATTCCAGTGCTTTCTGTTGTTTCATACAGTAGCATTTCAATATTTATAACCTAAATCGATTGCTTATAATTTTTTCTGCCATATGTCAGAACCCACCACACCTAGGACATTAATTTGCACTGTCAAGTCAAATGTGCACTTAGAAAAATGAGATATTAACAAAATCAACACCTCCAATATGTGCCTATACTCAGTGTTGTAAAATACACTGGCTAAGTTTCTCGTAACTTTAGCTCTTTTGTTATAGAGCAGCAGTAGCAAGGATTTTTCCTAATGCCTTTCATAGTTCAATTTAATGTATATATATATATATTAAAAAAAACCCTAGCTGAATAAATTGGATAATGACTGTGGGCAGAGAGGGATAACTAAACTCATCCTGCTTTAAATCCATTTCAAAGATCAAATCTTTTAGCCTTTCTATTGATGTTGATAAGCATGCCCAAAACCAGTAAGGTGGTTAGAAAGACAATGGCAAAGTGAAGTCTTAAATCCAAAAGGATGGTTAAGAGACCAAAACTTGTGTCGAGGAGGTTCTGTGAATTTGAATGTGAAGCATACTGAGTATATGTGATTGCCTGAGACATCTGCTCTAGTTTTAGGGCAAATAGTTTTAAATAAATCAACCAGATTTTCAAAGTTTTGGAAAAGATACAGGACTTAATTCCAGGCTGAGATAGACACCTGTGTCAGTGCCTGATCTTAGCAGATCACTTCACTGGCAAAAACCTCATAGAAGAAACACTTTAAAGAGATCCAGGGCACTGTAGCTTCTATCCTCCTTTACCCATTCCGCTAGCATAACCTAAAGAATGACTGAGTCATCTTAGAAAAGCTCTACACCCTCACCTTCTGTTCTCAACCTTCCACTTCATTTAACAGCACTGTGCCCTAACAGTAACGGATTTTGTTTCATTGTATTGTCACCATTGAGGTTAATTGCAGTAGCTTTAAGTCTTCTTCAGCTGGAAGTTTACCTTGACATGACCTACCTGAAATGCTTTCCTCTTATTGAGTCAGACTCCTTCTTTATGTCTAATGACCTGTCAGATGTACTGAAAGCTGCTACTGCTTTTAGGGTCTTGCAAATATGAGGTGGTATGCGTTTAACTCTAAGTAGTAAAATAGTGCAGTTCACTATGAGAAGTAAATACTTTCACACCATCCTGTTGTGTATTCTGAATATATAAACTTAAATGCATTTTAGGGAACATATTTTAAATAGGATTTTAATAGCCTAACTTTTACTATTGAAATATCCATTTTTTCATAAGCCTTGATATGGTAAGGTAAGTATCTTAAGTCACTGTTGATTTGTCAGGAGCCGATGTGAGTTTTATTTTGGCAAACAAGCTTCTTGTTTTCTGACATGTGGATACAGTTTTAAAAGGTAGAAATCGATGCTAAAAATGAATGTGAACTAGGCAGCAGATAACTCTTTGGATCCTGGAACAGCCTCTTTCCTACAACTTCACTCTGAAGCACTCATATCTGAACAAAATCAACTGCCCTGAGAGAAGGGACTGGATCCCTTTGACAGCTTCCCACCAGGTGGATGCTCTAACAGGAAAGAAAATCCTGTTGTTTGTGGTCCAGATATCCTGAAAGCACACGTAGGAACTGGAGTATATGCTGTTGTTTCACTTATTCCCCATTCCTCAATGAATAGGTTTACCAGAGGAAAACAAGTGATGAACGATGACTTCCAACTGGTTAATACTGTGAATAGAAATTATTCTTCTTTCCATCTATATTTAAAAGGGTAAGTCCTGCTAAGCAATTCTTTAAAAGAAAGGGGGTTTTTTACATTTAAAGTATACCTTAGATTTATTCTCACAGTAAATATGAAACAAGAGACATATACATTTCTACAGCACAGAGTATTACACCTAAATTCCAATAGTTTCAGACATTTATTTCCTGGGTTTTGACTTAGCATTTTTCTAGTTTAAGCATTTTTCCATCGGCCATCCTATTCTACAGCATCTAACTGTCCCCGTACAGTCCAAATCTCAGAATACAGGTATCTCTGCTAAGTCAAAACATCTAGCTCTCTTCCAACGTCTGTCCTGTCAGGCTGCTACCCAGCTCCAAACTGAGAGCTGATTAGTTCAGCTGATTTGTATGAGCTCATCATTCTGCTATGGAGGACAGACAGTTAACAGGAGGCAAAGGAAGCCAGCATGTTATCTTGAAGTGTGTTGGTGTGTATAACTCCTTCCCAACTCAAAGGTGGCTTGCGCTCATCCTACTTGAGTTTAGTCTGCCTCAGCTTACTAGTACAAAAATGACTTTCTAAGACCATTATTGTTATAGTATATCCAGTTCTAACTGTCACACTTTTTTTAGCCAGCTGGAGAGATAGCAGAAGCTTTCTAGCCAAAGAACTAAAGGAGTGAGGACAAAAGACTAATCTTTCTGCTGAAGAACTCCCTTTTTGCCAGATCCACAGAGGATCTTCTCTGCTATTCCTGCCCTCAATCAAGAGGTCAACATTGCTATGAACCCTATGCACGCTGTGCTGTTCTCCTGCAGATTTAAATAAAACACCCCAAAGGAAATTCTGAAGTGGAATCACAGATCACAGGTGATTCTTCCTTTTCAAAGTTAGTATTTAGATAAGTACTGCAGCTTTTAAATGTAAGAATGTGAAGGTGTTATTGTGAAGACCTGACATGAAGTAGCAGTGTATAGATTTAGAAGGTCAATTTTAGTGACATATCAACTAAGGCTTAAATATGCTAAGAATAATAAAGAACAACTCATTTTATAAAAGAATAATAAGAGGAGAATCAATTGCAACTCAGGACTGAACTTGAATTTGGAATATGGTTCATTTTTAAAAACTCTGTATGAAGGTGACACAGCTGCTGTAGAACAGAAGTCTGCCCTTTTGGAAATGCAATGAAGTTATCCCTACTCAGTCTTGTCAGTTGTAAAATTTCCATTTAAATAAAACACATCTAGGCAGCATACAGACAGAAATAAGGAATAAGTCTGAGCAATGACACTGGATGTCTGCTGAACAATTTGGAAGGTGATTTTTATCCAGGTTGGGAAAGCTAATACAAAATGAGCTCTTGTTTTCAGAGGAAGTTCTGTTTGCTTTCATTGTTAAACCTGACTCTATCTGACAATGCGTTAGACCTGGTTATTCTAGTGAAGGATGCTGGTTTTATCCACAGGCATTAGAATAAAAATAATGCAGTAGAGGCTGGAGTCAGTGAAGTTTTTTAGTTAGAATATAGTGTATTAATGCAGTTAAAATGCATTCTACTGATTCCTTATCGTTATACTGTCCTGGGTTCAGCAGTAGCAGCCATTTTTCTCCTTTTTGGTAGCTGGTGCAGCACTGTGGTTTTGACTTTCGGCCTGGGAACAGCACTGATAACACCGATGTTTTCAGTTGCTGCTCAGTAATGACCAAGGACTTTCTGCCTCTCATGCTCTGCCAGGAAGAAGGGGAAGCCGGGAGGAAGCAGAGACAGGACATCTGACCCAAACTGACCAAAGAGGTATTCCATACCACAGTACATCATGCCCAAGATGAAAAAAACTGGGAGCAGAGACCCGGAAGAGGGGGTTCATGGTTTTTTTGGGCTGGGTATAGATGGTGAGCAGTTGTATTCTCTCTCCTTGTTATTTCCCTTATCATTATTATTATTGGTGGTAGCAGCAGTGGTTTGTGTTATACCTCAGTTACTGGGCAGCTCTTATCTCAACCCGTGGGAGTTACATTCTTTCAATTCTCCTCCCATCCCTCCAGGAACAGGGGCAAGAAAGAGGGGAGAGTGAGTGAGCAAACTGCATAAGTTACAGCTAGGCTTAAACCACAACACATACCAGAAGCAAAGTTCTTACTGTAGACACCCAGCACTGTGTAAAACAGAAGAGATCATCTTATTGGAGGGACTGACTAGTGATAATGAAGGCATCATAGAATTACTCAAATAGGCTGTTAGCTAAAACAACTACCTCTGTCGAAGAGCTTAGTTAGGAAAAGGTTGTTTTCCTCCAGGGTCAAAATTTGCACAATTATCTTCTTTTTTTCAGCAGTTGCAATTATTAAACCTCAGGGATGATAAAAATGAGACAAAAATGGAAACTCATCTGTAATACAATGTTGAACTGTATCCATTATAGAGCTTTGTCCACATCTGACTACTGCGGACCTTGCAGTACCCAAAAGTGGTCAATTAGAGCTGAAACTACTGACGTTATAAGGCATGTCAAAACTCCCCCCCAGATAAATTCCTTTCAAAAAGAAGCCTAATGAGAATCAACGCTGTGATTTCTGTTCAGCATGCATTTCTTCCTGGTACGCATTAGCAATGTCTTTGCAAGGGCAGTGTTTGAAAGTAAAACCAGTGTCCACGGATTATTTACCTAATTGTAACAGAGCCAGTTAGCTAATTGTAACAGGAAAGTGTAAATTGCTAGGTAAACACTTTATGAGAGATAGAAACAAGGTCATAGCAGGCAAGCAGTGGACAAAGATTTTATCAGAAACATGAGGAAATGGAATGGGGAAAAAACAATGCTTAATGTGCATCTTGGAGTCAGAGAAAGGAATATGAATTAACCCAAAATCTTTCAAGTCCCAGATGAAACCTATGACCAAAGCCTCACTTTCTAGCCACTGTTGGCTAAGGTACCCTTTCTGATTGCAATGTGTCACTTAAACACTATTCCCAGGGATCTATGTCTATAGTCAACAGCAGCCTTCTACAGACTTACTTCTCCTAGTAATGTACACTCTCTCTTTTCCAAAATAACTCAACTGTGAATCTCTAGGCTGATCAGATGTGACTGATTTCCATATTTCTAATATGGGCAGTACCAAAAGCCAACATGAATATATTAGTAGCCCAAAGGCAGTATAGGTTCTTTCCTCTTAATTAAAAAGTTGAAAAAAACTTACAATTCTCTAATTCTGTGTTTGAATCCAAAACTCTTCATTAAGTACTTTTAAAAAATAAATTTATCTGTAGCTGAAAGAGCTGTACCATGGAATTCAGCACCAAAACTGACATATGGTTTGCAGGAAAGATTAGGAACCTAAGCCAGAAATAACTGGAAAGCCCAGTGGCAGATAACCTTGCTAACCTTTCAAGTCATGAATCATACAGAAATAGTAAAGGCTTTCGAGACATCTGCAGTTCATGAGCTATGAGCTGTCCATCCCAAAACAGACAGTGCTAGTATAAGGCAGGCTGCAGTGTACCACTGTTCTTAAATGAGGAGATTGAGAAGAGTTTGTTGAAAGACAGAAAATAATCATCTGCTTTTGCAAGAAGTCTGCTGGCTATCCATGATGGGCAGACAGGCCTCCTCCACTAAAAAGGAAAGTTACATATGTACCCTGTCACACAGAATCACAGACTGGTTGAGGTTAGGTGGATCATCCAGTCCAACCTTCTCAAGCAGGCTTACCTAGAGCACATTGCTCTGTCCTTTGTATTTCTCATTGCTCAGCTTTTCATGAAGTTATGTTGACCAGATTGCACTTTGATAACTCTCAGTTCATCCAGATGACTTTTCTGGATCCCATTTGAATGATCTGCAGGGATGTTGACTGATGCCAAGCAATGGACTATGCAGATTCTCAAATGAACACAGACTGAACTGGGTCCAGATCAGAAAAGCCATATTACTATTTTCTTCTTCAAAGGGACACGGGTTTGCTAGCTTAGGGTTCATTATCATGTTAACGCAGCCTCTGGTACTATCCTAACATCTCTACATAAGTCTGTACTTTATCATTAAACTATCCCAAATTCAACTGGTGTTCAGACATTTATGGACCAGAACACATTTTATAGCCTACACATGCAGAACCACTTCAGACTGTGTATATATACTCAATAAAACCTCCTGGATTTCACTGTGAGGGCCAGGCACTTACCAGTTTGATGCTCCAATGCACAACATTTAGGTACCAAAATCTTTACTGGATTCAGGCCTAAGTAATTAATTGCACCAAAAGTTCAATATTAATCTAGATCTTTAGCCATTGTATATACTCTTCATTCAAGTGCAAATCATTACCTTCACTGTATTTATTTTACAAAGGCAAAGAAAATATTTCTTATTCAAGCTTAAAGCAAAAATGCAAATTCAAGAACATCTCTTAAAGTACTTCCCAGCCTTAGCATGTTTTTGCTGCATAATGAATAGCTCCTTCGAACACAACTCATTTGGAAAACACTGTAGCCATATTTTCATATCTAAAATTGTAATATTTTTCATTTAAATTATAAACCAAAACAAGAGGCTTGACCAAAATCCTGTAGGAATGTCAAAAAAGAATTTCAAAACACATTTTAAGTGAATGCTTGAGAAGTTTGGCTTTCTTCTGATTTAGCTGGTGTATCTGCACTAATTTCAATATGAGAAATATATGATTATAAGCATTAAATACTCTGTTTCTAAGACCAGCAATATTGCATGAGCACTGTCCTTTGTTTTAACACTTGATGAAAGAAGCTAATTCAGTGTTCATTTGTCAAAATGTAAAAAATGACATAATTCCCTGAAATAGGTTGATGAGCATTTAATTAGCAGAGTATATGGGAAATTGAACATCTCTAACAAGGAAAAGGGAATGAAAGTTTAAATCTCATTGACACCCTTTTATGTCATAGTGACTAAAACTCTGTCTAGTTTTGTAAAGTTAAAACTAAGTTAAAACTAGCTTTATTCAGAGCTAGATGAAATTCTGATTCCATTAAACAAGGTGAATGCATAATATGTGGTTCAGGTTTTCACTTTTTAAGGCTTCTTAATATCCAGAGGCTTTTACAAATTGTCATCTAAAACCATGCATTGTATCTACTTCAAAATGTACTGATTTTCAGATATGCTAAGCAATCTCATTTCCCACCATTATGTCTGCAACCTGCAAGTGTTCAGATGCTCTGTGAATTGGTTGTAATATATATTGATTCCTCTACATCTGGATAAAAGTAAAAAGCTACAGCACAGTTCATACCTCTTAAGTCTGTCTTTTTCAGTACTTCTATGGACTCCATAAGATACAGTGGTTTTGACATAAAATTCCAAGTGGTAACAACAACAGCAACAACCAAAAAAATAGGTTCATAATGAAGATAATGCCATCATAAAAGTACAGAATAGATAAAAAGTATAGAATAGACAAAATCCTCCCTTGGCTGTGGCCTTGATAAAGCCTGTTGCCTAAATTCAGGCTGTCAATGAATAGTCATTCTCCTCAGGAGGCTCCTTCCAAGAAGTCTATGAACATCAGTCTGGACAGAGTAAGTTTATGCAGGGGAAATCTGATAGTTCATTCAACTATCTTAAAGTAAGCATTTTCCACTGAAAATTTCATGTTGCCAACAGAGAAATCCAGCAACAGCTTGTAATTGGTATTTTCACACCACGCTACCCCAGACATGATGTATCCAGGGAGATCAATCCGTGGAGGGAAGCCAGACTGTAAAGAAAACTAGGAACTTGATAAACTTGATTCTGATTTTAATTTATTATTTTGCAAAGAAAAGTGCAGCTTTGTGTTTTATCTTGTTAAGTTTCAATAGGTTCTCATTTCATTCTTTATTTTCATGGATCATGTCACTTCATTCCTTTTTACTGCCCCTTCTTTCACTTCTCCCAATAAACATACACTTATATTTTGTCTTTAGTTGAGGGAATTATACCCTCTACCTATGTGAAAAGGAATTTAACATTTCTGTCTTTTAAAATGAGGAAGCTGGATATCTGGGCTCTGATCTGATTGCAGATAACAAAGTCTATTTAATACAGCCAAAAAATACTTAAAGTCTATGAAACATAAATTCCTCAAAAAATTCAGTATGTTAAAAGCCACACCCCAGATGACTGATGTGATTGTTCCTTTTTCCCTGTAAACACTTAAAACCATTACTCTGGATTATATAGTCTCCAATAAAAAGACTTTAGCTAACACATCTTGTACCAAGCCCATGAGACCACTTAAGACCCTCAAGGGCATGTAGGCCCATTCCAATAAAAATGAACAAACAGGCAGGACAAAAATTAAGCTTAGAGAATCGATTTATGTCTGATTTATGTACCTGTTTTTTAGCCCAGTGAAAAATGGGGAAACAAATATCTTTCAGAAAGGTACAGAGGACAAGCTTAGAGGGACCCTTTCAGAGAGACTGAGGGTAATGCTCCCCAGCTCACAGGAGATGTGATGAGCTTTCCCCACCACAGGAAAGGGGGTTTCCTGATTGCTGCCAGGAAGCACAGTAATTAGAGAATCGGAGATAGTCACTTGACTGGCTTGTTGTTTTAAATTGGAGGATCCTGGGATAAAACAGTAAACAAGCTCTTACGTGTTGACTGCTCACCATGTAAGATTTATAACCAGCTCCATAAAATGGGGCAAAAAAAAGAAATTTAAATACTCCATGTTAAATAAGGAAAAAAAATAAATGGTAAGATAATTTCAAGAAGAGAAAGATAATAAAGAGTACATTCACATGCTTCACATTCATACCATCATGGTTAAGGAAGAGTAGTGAGCCATCATCAAAATATGATTTTCAGCATAATTGTTACACTTGTTTCAAAGATCATGATCTTACAATCACAAGTTCAAAAGGTGTCCCAAAGAATTAAGATTCTGCAGGTCTTGTTTTTAAATGACTTAGAAGCCATCTAAAGGAGAGAAAGAGACTTATCAGTCAGGGGCATCCTACCTCTCATCTTTTCTATTCTTGAAGTCTTGGATATAACTACAAGAACCCTTTAGAAAAAGAAGGTTTTCTGCCCTTCTCACCTCTTCTTGCTTCAAACAGTTGTGTAGATCTCAAAATATGAATAAAAACCCATGGGGCCAATTTTTCAAAATGAAGAGGCCGACTTTCACTTCTTGACTTTGCTAAGTCAGGGTTCAATGAGATTCTTCTGAAGACAAGTGAATCCTGCTCTCACATGCGGATCATGTCTATTATGGTGACCAGAGGCCTGCGCTCAGAGATGATCTTCCAAGAAGTGCTTTATTCTGGGTTCTTCACAACTGCAGAAAGTCAAACGCCTACCTAGTTTAGTGTTTCTATTAATGTTAGCTTCTACTAAGGAGCCACATCTTGCACTAGCTGACCTGTACAAGTCTTTTCCTTAACTAGCTTTTGATTTGTGGATAAATAAATCCTGCTAATGTCCCTTATTCTACATCAGTGCCTGAGAGTAGGATCTAACTTCTAGATGAAATCTTCTGCATCATCACTTATAATGATATTAAGCCCATATTCATCCTGCTGAAGCCAGTGCTGTGGTTCCTCAAAATTTGGACCCTTTGTGTACCTAAAATTTGTCACTTAAGCCAGAATTGTGTCAGATAGATACTCCACCATTGCACAAACCATGCTAGACAAATTTAGTTCATAGTCTTCCATTAAACTATAGTTTTAGCCAGATACTGATTTAGTGATATTTTAAATTAATTTTAAATTTGAGAAGCCCATAAGTTAAAATACAAATCCAGATTACTCTCAGGTTTCCACCTACTCAAAAGACAAGATACTGGTTTTCTTATACTTCTTCATTTGTTGGATAATTTTTATTAACATTAAGAATTATATTTGGAACTCAATTTCTTAAATGGAAGCAGGAAGCAGATCTATGAAATTTTACTTCACTTCTAAAAAGTCTAATAAAACTTTTGGCATGAATGCGAGAGCAATATGCGTAAAATATTTGAATGTAAGCATCTTATCCAGTATTTATTTGTTATATTCTGCAGGTACATATTGAATTGCATATGATGGTAATTATAAGAGATTACTAAAATCAGAACTCCTTCCTCAAGGCCCTTACCCTCTGCCACAGAGAAGTAAGCAACTGTTTAGCTGAGAAGCATGAGTTACATCGGTTACATAAATGAATATAATCACTCACAATTCAGCTGTTTGCATTCATCAGATTTCCATATTTGTGGGTAATAACAACCCTCACTTCCCTAAGTAACATATGTGCAAATATTCACATCCAAGTCATCCAAATCTCACAGCTTTTGAAGTGTCTTCTTTTTCCCCATTCTGATTTATAGTGGTTGCACTAAAATGTGATATTATTATATAAATTATACAATAAGGATTAGTATGCATTTCATATGTATAATTATATATGTATAATAATAATTTTATGCATAAGTATTTTATGTTGTATGCATTATAGAAATAATTGTCAAAATGCTAAATGCTGCATTCTTCATGATTAGAACTTCCCTAATCCCTCCACATTCTGCTTTCATCTCCAACAGACTTGCAAGAACTTTCTTTTATCACTGTAACATTGTCTTAAAAGTAAACTCTACAAAATAAAGACATTAAAAAGATGTGAACATGGAACAGTTAGTTGATGAGCAGACCATCATTATTCTACTCTCAACTTTTGTCTGCAATTATCTCAGATGTGCTCTAAGTTCAATAGGTTGAAGAGCAGAAAGAAAATTCTCTTCCATTACAGTCACCTCACTCTGCTCTGCACAAAGAACTGGGTGATCAATAACACACTGATTACCATGACCAGACACCATATCCTAGGTGGAATATTTGTTATTGAATAATTAAATTTTAGAGCAATGCATTAAAGCTGAAAATTTTAAGCTTGATGGATCAGTATTATGCTCCCTCCAAATGCAATAAAATTCAGCACTAACATTTATAGAAGACCTCAAAGACCTGAAGATTACTTATGCTGTATCAGGAACCAACAGATAACGTCACTCAGATACACGATTTACCACCTGCTATTCCCAACAAAGGTTTATTTAGCTTTTAATGCCATATAAAACCTAATCCCTTGCTACAAATTCTATTAAGGGAAAAGAAGAACATGTGACTGAACATGAGTAAAAATGAGTGACAAGAGGGTATTGATCAGGAATTTAGAAATTTATAACCCATTATCTGTGAAACAGGTACTTGCACTCTTGGCTGATGAAAGAGTTGAAGCCTACAGCTTTCTGAAATCCTTGAAAAATATAGCCTTTTACTAAACCAGCAAGTTTAGCACCAAATGCACGAGAGTTCCCTAAGTAGTTTTGTCCAGACTTCTTTTAGACAAAGAGGAGAGGAATAGTCCCCCCATTACTGTGTATTCATTGAAGTCAGCAGAAGTGTTGGTAGAATAAGCACATAGCTGAATCTCAGTTATGGAGGTAAATCTGGGCTTCAAGATCACCTTTAGCATGTGATTTCTGAGAGTATAAAGAAACTTAGGGTGAGAGTTGACATAGACCAGTGGAAGTCACTCAGTGGAAAAAGAGTTTGAAAGGTTACAAGATCTGATTTTGCAGTTCTGATCACATCAGTATTTCAACAGACTTCTCAAAAGACTGCAAAAAGTCATTATGAGAGACAACTATTGGATACACAAACTATCTAGGCAGGAATATGCAGGAGTGAATTTTGTGTCAGTTAAGGTGGTCAGATTTTGCTGGTATTTACACTCTTGAGTGAATGTAATGCAATACTTACCCATTTTCAGGGGAAATAAAAATACTGACATCTGCATTGTCTATGACTGTAGTACAACAAAGCTCATTAATTGATTATGTGTCACTGGAGTCATTAGAGACCACTTCAGCTGAGGCAGAGACAGTGGCTGTCCTAGTTCCCCAGTGCTTAACTTTTTCTTCCAACGCTCTATTGTGTCCTCTTTTTTTTGCTGTGGGTTTTTTTCCTTTCTCATACTCCCTAAAAGATGATTCTTCCCATTCCAATGCAAGCCACCAGGTCAGACATTGTTCTCATCGTTCTTTTTGTGTCCAACAACTACTAAAAAAGACAGCATTTTTCTCTTATCCACAACCTCCTTTTTATGTGATCCAATTCAATTTCACTTAATGCAGCACTAGAAAGAACCTCATTCCTGTATTAAAAGTAGAATTTTTCATCCTGGACTAAATTTACCATAGGTGTGTAGCTTCACTAATGCAAGGAGCGTGATCCATTATACCATCAGAGAGTTTGGCAGAACACATCACATTAGAAGCAAAATATACAATGGTGATAATTTGCCCCCATGCAGAGGCTGTGATCTGACAGTCTCAAGGTTAATCAACAATTTATGGTCTGTTAATTCCAGGGACTGGTTTACCATTCAGGATCAGTTTTGAAAGACATCACAAATTTTCCCAGTGAACAAAGTAAAAGGAAGTGGAAGGAGAGTATGCAAACAAGAGAATTTACTGCCCTTTTATCACCAGGCATGATAGAGTGTATGCCCACACAATAGTAGTTTCTATGTGATCCCTTACCTTCTTAAATCCCAAAAAGTCTCCTGATCTATATGGATCATTTAATATGACCTCATTAAAGAAGTGAAGATGAAAAAATTACCCAGCCCAAGGTCCCTTCTCTGCCCCTGAAGACTGTCACATAAGCCAAATTTACATTCAAAGTGATTTTGCTCTTCCTTCAAATACATGGTAACAGCAAATATATTGCTTTTTTGGGATTAGTCTCTGGAATCACTGTTGCCTAATGCCTCCATAGGAATCATCCCAGAAAGTGCTCACTGGTATCTGGTATAACCTAGGTTAGGGTCTGGAAGCTGGTGAATTAGATAATCACAGGTAAGGGCTCGAGCCCAAGCCCTGATCTTATTTTATGAGTCAGTATAGATATAGTCTATTTAATCCAAGGCAAATCCCCACAGGGTAATCCACAGAGAGGTTCAACCACCTCAATCACATTCAGATCCTTCCAAACTTCCTCTGCACTACTAGTCCCTTACCAGGAATTTTGAAGATTTCCACTGTACACATCGTGCACTGATACTGTATTTACATTTGTAACCAAGGCAAGTGCCTCAGTCCCAGAGCTCTGTTGGGCAACTGTTCACTTTCTGATGAGTTTCAGAATATGTGGTGTCTGACCTGTCTTAAGATCTTACTCCTACTTGATCTGGAGCAAAACTTTGACTGTTATCCCCGTTGCATAGCTGTTGACCCAAGACAGTGACAGCTGAATGACTTCCCAAAAGGTGTCCAAATGGTATAGCAGAGGCTGATCCATGTCTTCTGAGGCCAACACATCAGTCTACCCAGTCAGTTACATTCTCAAGCGATGCACCTCAGCACCTAATGAACAAATGAGGGAGAGGTGGGTAACAAACAGGAGTTTTGATCTGACCTCAAGCCTCTTCCAGCAGCACCCATGGAAAATGCATGAATATGTTGAATTAAGTCCATGTGATGCTTTAAAAACCTGAGCATACCATCCCCAAGAACCTCATGGGCAGGAGAAAGCAAATGAAGCAGCGTAACCGGAGATGTGTAAGATTACATTATTTTTTGCACTGCTACATATTCACAATCAGGTGTCTTTGTTTGGCAAGTCAGACCCTTTGCATATTTTAAACTTCCAGTCTAAAAGTATAATTCCAAGGAACTGATTAAGTGGGATGAGTTAAATATTTTGTTTGCTTAACTTCTTCACTGAAGCTGGAATACTCCCTTGGTATTGTAGGTTTTGACGAAATAATCAGTTGCATTTCATCACTCATGATGGATGGCTTTGTTGTGGAATTAGTGAGAGTGATTTGGGGGCTACAGTTAATTTCTTCAACTTCTCTCTTTGAAAATATTACATGTGCATCAAAACACTTGAAATTAAACTTTCATATGGGAGAGTAAAAAGCTGGTGCTCAGATTTCAAAAGAAACTTCTATGTTGGTGGTTTTATGCTTCATTTTTCAGTTGCTAAACGCAATTAAAGATGCTCATTTTCCTCTAACAACATGAAATCTAGACTGTATGCCACACTAAGTGTTGGAATATAGATCCTATCTCACCAACTCCAGGTGCTGAGAACCTCTGCAGTGATTAGTTACATACCCAGCCTTGGTTTTAGCTTACGACTTCACCTCTCTCCCTGTTACGTTTGACCCACAGAAGCTTACGGACTTTGTCACACTTCCACCTAAATCCAGAGGATATCTAATTCTGCAGATGACTTGCTATATTTATGTGTAAATATATATATTTAAATAGTCTTATTTCTTAAAGACAAATGTGCAGCATTTCATCTATTTCATCCCCCATTATACCATAACTTCATTCATTATCACAGACTATACCATAGGACTAACCTAACATCAACATTTTTCAACTCAAACAGAGGAAAAATTATCTTCCAGTTCTATAGACCATAGCACAGACTAATGAGGCCAAAGTTGGCCCTGAGGTTTTATAATCAACAAGGTGGAATATAGTCTTCAGATGGCAGAAACCTTCATTGCTTTCTGGAAGTGCTATTGCAATAATACTCAGCAACTTCAGAGGGAGCTTTCCAGCTGCGCATTTCTATCCCCAGCATCCTGCATTTGGATTTCATACATTACAAATGGAGTCAATTTTGGGAAGTCCATTAAAAAAACAACAAAAATAGACAACAAATAGAGATAATAAAGCCAGATTCTTTCCCTTACGTTTTTGTTGCTCATAATAACATCTAGTTGCTAGTAAAATTCATACAAGCTGTTCCAATAAATGGGTATTAGCTCCTTTATTTTTTTTTTCCCTTAGTTTCCTGAACCTGCTGAAGACAATAAAACAATCAATATTTTCCTATTGTCTTAATGTTGTGGAATGTGGAGTTTTCTTCTTGAAGTACTAGAGAGAAATACAGATATACAGATCCTTGCATGAAAGCTATAAATGCTTATCAATGTATTAGAACCAGTGGAAGGATTTTTATTGATTGGTGTTTCAAAACATTGAACTCAATCCTTTATTTCTTTGAATATTTTATTTGAGTTTTACAATTATACCTACAAAGAAGCTCTTGTGTTTAGTTTTAAAATGCATTCTCTTCAATGACAAACACCATGTGTAATTTCATATTATATAGTGACTTATAATGGTGAGGCATATCTGCTCTGTAACACAGCATTCAGTATCACCAAGGAGATTTCTTTCTGATGAGCTGTGGTGAGTCTTCAAAGTATATTTACCTGCAGCTGACATAAAAATCCTTGGAGCTGTAGATAATTGCAAACTTCAGAAATCGTGTAATTAGCACTTTAATGTGGATTAAAGAAATGCACTTCCAAGTGTAAAATTTAGGTTGTCATCATTATCAGTTTACATTGTTCAAGAGATATCTATGAAGTTAGGAATAATACTTCAACTGAGCTGATATTTGACTACAAGAAAGATTATACATCTTATTGACAATATTGAATTTTGGACTGAATTTGACGTTGTAAATTCTAAGCTTATTGTATCAAATCTTCCTGTTTAGAAGATAGCACAACCATGATTAAAACATTTTAATCAAACACATTTTACTCAAATAAATTGAGAGTTAAAAACCGATGTGAGTAAATTTTTAGGCATTTTCTCATAGCTGTTTTTCTGCCTGTATGAAGAGGTTGGTAGCAGCAAAAACATAGAGGGAGCTGATCCTTCCTTGGAGCATCACTCTGGTTTGTTATGATATATTACTTTCCTATAGATATCCCACTCAATCCAATATCTGAGTGGACACTGCCCCGTTTTATGTGGTGCAAGAAAGAAGAAACGTTCAGCAGCATAACGTGTCATAACGTGACAGGGGAATAGAAGATGAACCAAACATTACTGTTGGAGGTGTGAAGTCTTCCTACTCCCTGAAAACTGCTCCAGAATTTCCTAATGTCACTACCTTTATGTTCTCAACTTTTTTCTCACAGTTAGGCTACTGGCATACAAACGTTTGGATTGCTCTGTGGGGAATCTGTCTGAACACTTGACCTATTTTGTAGTATATATTTAATTTCTCTAAAAACTCTCTAAGGGCTTGAAAGACACATCCTACTGCTCTGGCACTTGGTTTCCACTGGGACTCATATAAAAAAAAGGTATTAGTAACATTATGTGCATAAAAAGAAATAGAAACAAACTCAGTAAAAATCTTCAGAGGAGGTTTTAGAAGCATTTTAAGCACAAAAATCAAAGCTTATAGAAAAGATTTCCTACTAAGGAGAAGCTGAAACTTTACAAATATCTTTCAATGACTGTATATCAATTAATAGCAAAAGCTGAATCTTTACACAATGTGAAATGGCAAAGTCCCAGTGTAAGAAGTGCACAGGGTAGAGCAGCTGACATATCACCTGTGGTTCCAGTCCCAAATATTCAGGCACTGACTGCAGTTTCTGATTGCTTTAGTGTACTTTTAATGCTCTTGGTTATTTATTCTGGAAACTTCGTTGTGCTGCACGTAATCAATATATTTTCCCTTATCCTCAAATATTTAGTAAGTATCTTAGCATGCAGTTAATACTTTGTTTCATGTTTCCTT
>JAOEHX010013558.1:0-18685 GCA_025448015.1 Bolborhynchus lineola
TGAGCCATGGAGCACAACTCTTTTTGTGCAGCCATCCAGCCAGTTCTTTATCCACCGAGTGGTCCACCTATCAAATTGATGTCTCTCCAATTTAGAGACTAGGATGTCGTGTGGGACAGTGTCAAACGCTTTGCACAAGTTGAGGTGTATGATCTCAGCTGCTCTACCCCTGTCCATCAGTCCCATAGTCCCATCAGTGAAGGCCACCAGATGGGTCAGGCAGGATTTCCCCTTAGTGAAGCCATGCTTCACTGTTGTTTCTCATGTGCCTCAGCATGCCTTCCAGGAGAATCCGCCCCAAGATTTTGCCAGTCACAGAGGTGAGGCTGACTGGTCTGTAGTTCCCCAGCTCATCCATTTTCCCCTTCCTGAAAATGCGGGCTATATTTCCCTTTTTCCAGTCATCGGGAATTTGACCTGACTGCCATGATTTTTCAAATATGATGGGCAGTGGCTTAGCAACTTCATTTGCCAGCTCCTTCAGGACCTACGGACGGATTTCATCAGGTCCCATGGACTTCTGCACATTCAGGTTCTTCAGATGGTCTCGAACCAGATCCTCTCCTACAGTGGGCCCAGGGTCTTCATTCTCACAGTCCCTGCATCTGCCTTCCAAGACTTGGGTGGTGTGGTCAGAGTATTTGCTGGTGAAGACTGAGGCAAAGAAGTCATTAAGAACCTCAGCCTTCTGCAAATCCAGGGTAGCAAATTCTCCTAATAGCTTCCAGAGGGGGCCTATGTTGTCCCTGGCCTGTCTTTTATTTGCTACATACCTATAGAATCCCTTACTGGTATCTTTCACATCCCTAGCCAAGTTTAATTCTAAGTGGACCTTAGCTTTCCTAACCTGGTCCATTGCTTCCCGGACAACATCCCTATATTCTTCCCAGGCCGCCTGTCCATGCTTCCACCTTTTATAAGCCTGTTTTTCCCTTTGGATTTCCCGCAGCAGCTCCTTATCCATCCAAGGAGGTCTGCTGTCCCTCCTGCTGCACTTTCTTCTAGTTGGGATGCAACACTCCTGAGCTTATAGTAAGTGATCCTTGAATATCGACCTACAGTCTTGAGCCTCCAGCCTCTAGGGCTTTATCTCACAGAACCTTACTAAGCAGGTTCCTGAAGAGGCCAAAGTCTGCTCTCTTGAAGTCCAGGGCAGTGAGCTTACTGCACATTCTTCTCACTGTCCTGAGGATCTCGAATTCAACCATCTCATGATCACTAAAACCAAGGCTGCCCTGGAGCATCACATTTCCAATGAGCCCTTCCCTGTTGGTGAGGATGAGGTCAAGCACAACACCTCTCCTTGTCGGCTCCTCTATTACTTGCAGAAGGAAACTGATTCCCACACAATCGAGGAACCTCCTGGATTGCTTGTGCAGGGTGATACTGTCCCTCCAAAAGATATCAGAGTGTTTGAAGTCTCCCATGAGAACAAGGGCCTGTGAGCATGAGGCTGCTCCTGTCTGTCTATAGAATGCTTCATCCTCCGAGTCCTCTTGGTCAGGCGGTCTGTAACAGATCACCACAATAATGCCTCCTACCGCTGTTCTCCCTTTAACCCTGACCCACAAAGTCTCTATTGACTTCTCACCTGTCCCCAGACAGAGTTCTATACTCCCCAGCCTATTCCTGACATAAATAGCAACTCCCCCTCCTCTTCTGCCAGGCCTGTCTTTTCTAAACAGCCTGTAACCTTCCATTCCAACACACCAGTCATAGGAGACATACCACCATGTTTCTGTGATGCTTATTATATCATACCCCAGTAGATGTGCACACACACATCTCTAATTCCTGGTAATGAAATACCTGTGTAAATAAGGTATTTCTTCCAATCATTCAAGCCTTCCTCCCACCAGTTTGATACCACTGCTCAATGGAGCATCTTATTTGGTTTTTAATCCTAATGAAAGTCTCAGCTATTAGACAGCTTTGGTCTGCACAAGTAAGTAGTGTTTTGAAATTTAGGCTGTTTTCTTAAACATCTGACATCCTATGGTAGAAGCACAGAAAGATGTTGAGGAAAGACCAGTCCTGGAGTGTAGTTAATCTTTCATCACCTATGCATAGATCCCGAGTACTGTGAAAGAAATCCATCCTCAAGATGCCCACCAACTTTTTCTTTCACGGAATTATATAGTTCTCCAATGCATATTTCATTGGGAACACTGCTTTATCTCAAAGAAAATCTCTCTCTTCAAGCACCTCAGCAAGCAGGAAATGAAACCTGTGAGAAATCACCTGGCAGGGCATTAATGGAAACAGATTACCTCCAAGAGGTCTTGAATACCTGTGTGTAAGCAAAGACTTCTTTGCTGCTATCT
Source organism: Bolborhynchus lineola (assembly GCA_025448015.1). Classification (NCBI taxonomy): domain Eukaryota; kingdom Metazoa; phylum Chordata; class Aves; order Psittaciformes; family Psittacidae; genus Bolborhynchus; species Bolborhynchus lineola. The sequence continues at coordinate 2,325 of JAOEHX010013558.1, forward strand.
CATTCAGGTACTAGCAGGGAAGCCTCCAAGCATTGCCTTCACGGGTTGCCATAATGTCTTTTCTCCTTCCTTTCCACCATATACATGTCCACAATCTCTGCAAACTAACCTGGATATAATCAGTTAATGATAAAACTTCAAATAGAAAGTGAGAAAGATTAGGAGAGATTTATTGGTTAAAGTTGATAGTGGAAGAAAAGAAAGGGAAAGAAGGACTAATTAACAAAGACCTAATGAGAAAAAAATATGTAACAGTATCCCCAGTGACTTTTAGGGATAAAATGGAGCACGCTATAAGGTATCATATAAATGAAACAAGGTAGAAAATAAACATCTGTCTCCTTGTCCCATGACTCAAATAAAGTTATTAAGCTGATTACTCACCTGCATATTTAGGAGAGCCTCACATTAGTTGATTTGGGGAAGGAGAGTTTTTAGTGGGTTATTTTATATATTGTAAGTTTTCAGATCAATCAGTGCTGAATTTCTTGTCCCCTGTGTGTTCAGTCATTGAGGGGAGAACATAAATTAGGTGTATGCCCTCAGCTGCCCCATCCCACAGTGAAAGTTTGTGAGCTAAGCAATGTGTTTGGTTTCTTCTGTGCACATCATTCTTTTTCTATGGGGAAGCTGAGCAACAAAACATGCAGCTTCTCACTTTCTTCTAAGATTTGAAGATCCCTTTTTAAGCACTTTTAAGCTGTGGAAATAGTTCATCTACTTGTAAGTATGCAGCTTCACAGAAGGCATGTGAGCTGATCAGGCAATACATTCCAGGCAATTCTCGGAGATCCTCTACTTTGTGTGCTTTGGAGCTGAATGGGTACTGAAGGAGATGAGAATGGTATTATAGGAAAGAAACAGATGGTGTCCAAGACATCATGTACTTGTTCTCATGTGAGTACTTTCCCTGGCACCTACCACCATACTCCCACAGGGAAGCTGAGGGTATTCTGTGAAGCAGCATCATTGGCTGTAACAATGCCCAGGCCTGTAGTGATAGCCAAAATCAAGCAGCTGACACCCAAAATCAAAATACTGGACACTCATTACCCTTTTTGCAAGGTTAGGTAGTGGTGGAATGACTGACACAGTGAGGCTTCCAGTTTGCTGGTTTGCTGCCTTCCTTGGCAATACAGTGAATTCTGGTCCTTGTAAATTCTGATACTCTGCCTGACCTTATATCTTCTCTCTGCAAACATATTTCTAAAGGTTATCATTTAAAGAAGAGTCTTCTTATACTCAAGAACATAGAAAATACAGAAGCATAAGACCCGTGGAAGCACAGAACATGGGTTATAAATGATAAGCACTAGTACAATTGATCGGGAAAGGGTATTAATGAAAAGAAAGTAATTTTGGGTGGGATTCATCTTTTATAACCTGAGATATCTGAAAGTGAGGTGCTGTACCTACATCAGTTGCCTAGAGTATTAACTTCTCCAGTAGTTTTTTGTTGCTGACAGTATGCACAAAGTGTGCATGTTTCTGTACATGTTTGAGCATGTGTCTGCATACACATGAGGAAAACTCAACACACGCTTCTCTGACCTGATGGCTGTGGCCCTAACCAAGTCCAGCTGCTCTAGTTTTCTTCTATAGTTGGCCAAGTTTCACCCCACAGGTGGACACCAGAGAATTTCCTTTCAATTTCTCCTTGGAGTTCTCATTGCTACTCATTATCACTTCCCAAGAAAGATGTTATTATTATATAATTATTAGGTTTTTGTGGGAAATACCTGAACTGAATCTTTATTATGCTCTTCCATTGATTTTGCTGTGACCTGCAATTTGTCAAATCATTTTTTTTTCCTCTTCTTTAAGTACAAAGCAGCATGAGATCTCCAGAAACGGCAGATTCCTTCCAGACAACATTTCTGATGAAGTGCTCATTTTTCAGGAGGAAGACTTTACCATGGCTCTAGTGAACAACAGCTTATATAATCACTGAAAATTTACATTCCTGCTCCTGCCTTTTCTCCAGCATTTGGGGATTATTTGACAAACTGCTAGAAGGGGAGAGGTATTTTTAAATCACATCCATTTTAACAATTTAGAATATTTTAATCCCAGCCACTGGCCTTGCCAGAATACTGATCGGAACACTCCAGAGCATTAACAAAACATATACGCAGGGATGAATTTTGCAACGTGAGGTCATCCATAATGCTAAACTTCCCACCACTAGCACAAACATGCAAGTGCAAACAGACAAATGTATTCTCACATTTTTGCAGGCTATATGTATTTTCATTCTTTTTAAATAACAACATGGAGAAGATTTCAGGGAATAGTGAAGCAGCTAGTCTGGACAAATCATCAAGGCGTAACCCACAGACTGTGCATTGGGATGCATCATCTACTAAAATGGTTGGTGCTTTGATGGCTGAAATATTTTGCTGCTGGTTTGGGAGAGAGCAAGAAAGCAGTGGCAGGGAGTGTTCATTTGAATAATGCCCTAAATCAGTCCCATATGTTGACCCTGTGACCAATCCTTGCTGGCAAAATAATCAAAACAAATCAGTGATATTTTTCAAATGACTTCCAAGTAAGAGTCTGCATTCACCTAGGACAGGGTACACACTCACAGAGCACTTTGCACCTGCATAAATAAGACATTGTCCTTTATTGATAGCGAGGAAAAAACCCTCTATTTTGATTCATGCATAGAAAAATAATTGTGTATAGAATTAATACAGCTTGACCAAAGTGTTAGACATCGCTGTACATGTATTCTTTATTTTTCTACCTCTAACAAATACAGCATTATATATGTCTGTAATTTTATTCCATGTGTGCTTTGGAGGGAATTAAAGACTGGCATTTAGCCACCACTTTCACTGAATACTTATCTCCCACCTAAGATGGCGTAAAAGACATTGAAGTTCAATGTGCAATGTCTCAACAGGAACTGAGCAAGCCTCAAAACTGATAATCTATTCACAGATGTTTCTATTTGTAAAGATGGTGATAGCTCAGGGCTCATAAGGCAGCACTGAGAGAGCACAGTTTCTCTTTGCTAAGGCCCAGGCTAACGCTAAAGCAACTTCTCTCAGGGAAGATAAACTGAGGTACATAGAACACACCTATGTGGTAAAGAGCCAGGAAAGACTTCTCACAAGCTGAACTTGCTGCTTCTGGTATGGGAGGAGACCACAGTCAATGGGCTGCCACCACATGCACTGCTGTCCCTCTTTCAGAAGCAGCTGCTAACCTGCTTTTAAAGCTTTGTCATGGATAAGGTAGGCTTGGCTACAGCTTATTTATCATTCCCGAGAGTCCCTAGATAAACTGAATTTCTGCAAAGAGCTAGAACGGTGTTTTGAGACATTCGCTTATAGCTGGAGTTGAGGACTGTAGAGCAATACAACCATTTGACTAATTACAGAACATACGTCTAAGGAACAGTAAAAGTTGTTCCTGTTATAAGGATCTCAGTCTGCAGGCAAAGGCAACAGATGAATACAATATACATCTGGGAAGATTATAAGGAACAGCAAAATAGTTGTGGTCAATATAATAACTGCAGGACTTTGTAGCCCATATGCACTGCAGAATGCAGGTACCACCACAAAGGTGACGTTTAGAGGGAGCTGAAGGAGTGCACTATTGTTTTTGTGGACAGTCTAGGAGCAATGGAGACAGTGAGACAGTGAACATTCTTACACTTTTTGCTTGTATTAAAGAACAGCTCCAGGAATCTGGGGGCTGAGAGGCCTAGGGGATGGGAATAGCTTATCATGTTATTAGTCAACAAAGTTTCTCTAGATGGCAACTGAAAGCAAGAATTGAAGTATGAACCACAGTCTGAAGAAATTTTCTGCCTCTCTTCACTTGAGAAACTACAGCTGGGTTAATTTTATCTTTAGGGGTTACATCTTGTTTGCTTTTCAATCAGTAGATTACATTTGTTTTTATGGAGGATATGGAGATTTTGCATCACCTTCATAAATGCTTTAGAACACTTCCAAATTTAGCACCACTCCAAATTAAGAAACATAAATACAGTATTTCAAGACGTGAAAGCAAATTATATCAGAACTATTGCTTTCGGAACTTCTGTTTCTAAATAAAGTGCGTCATATATATTCAGTCTTTCTCTCCATTTGTTTCCATATGTGCCCATCATTCCTCCTGCCAGCTATTGGTTAGTTCCAAACAAATTTGACAGAAGGACAGAAGATTCAAACAAAATGACATTTCTACAAACTTTGTGGAGCAAGTGGCTTGGTAATGGAGGTTAGCCCAGTTTAAGGGCTGAACAAAAAGCTGCAGTGTGAGAGTAGTGATTACATGCTTGGTTTGGTCTGCTAGTTGGCCAGCAGGGACACATGCATTGACTGGCCAGTCAGCACTGAAGCAGACACAGCTCATACTTCAGCTTCTTTAAACAAAATCTGGTAGACAGAGGGTCATAGGAAAGTAGGTGGCATGGAAGAAAACTGATGTTGCAGAATGTGAACTCATCAGTAATATCATGTTACTGTGGTGAAAGTGCACAGAGAGACATATCACATGAATTCATAGTCTTATTAATTGTTCACCACAAAGCAACTTGTACAAGAATACTCTGCACACTAATACTGTGCCACATTTTAACCACATATACTCTATGACATAATGTATATGTAATAGGCAATCTTGTATCTTTTATATAAATATAAAACATATATGTATGGGCATGTATACATATAATGCATGTGTTGTTTATATGCTATATATACCCACAATCTGCTGTAGTATGTACCATATACTATCTAAACTACAATGTAGTAATGCAGTACATAGCACATATTGTACTCTATGCTACTGTAATACTGACATATACTCACATGTATGAGTACATTCTTTCAATAAAATTCATAACCCTGTTTCCTAGAGTTGAAACCAATGAAAGAGGGGGAGAAGAATGAACATTTCAAAAACATGTGCCCTTTTTAACACCTAATGCAGGCAATAACTGCTAGGAGAAGTAAAGAGAATATGAGAAAGAGAAGAAGAACATACTTAAAAAGAGATACAGATTGAATATGTTCACATTGATCTCTGAATCTAGGCAAGAAGGTGATTCTAGATGAGATTTTCAGGTGTTTCTACCATTTTGTCCAACTTGCCTCAGATGGAGGTCAAAAATGCTGCTGCCCTCAGAGCAGAAGCAAGTCAGCAGTCAGTGTTCTGAAAAAATCTAGCCTTCAGATAATATTTCTCAGATGCAGGGGGCCAACAGAGCTGCCTCAAAGCTAGGCATGGGATATGCACAGGGGTAGGCAAAGAGAAGAACTGTTACATCTGAAATTCTGCTTTTGGGAATGATGGAATAAATATAGAACTGTCACCTGGTGTTACAGACTTTATTACTCTTCTGCTGGAAACTGCTCCATAGGATGTTTCCCTGTGGTCGTACTGCAGAGGTAACAATAAGTTCTGCGTACTAAAATAGCTGTGCTCTCTTAGGTGAAGCTGCTTTTTAGTGTTGCCCTCTGGACTTCATCTGCTGCAATGTGAATCAGATCAGGTCTGGCTGGTTATCAGCCTTTGACCATGAAGGCGGGGTGGAGAGGGTTTGTTAGAGCCTCAGTGTGCTGTCTGTGGCATGTCTATACAGGAAAGAAGCCAGGAGAATTTAAAGGAAAGTATTAAATTTGGTACTTGCTGGGTGGTCCAATAACTTTGAGATTTTTCCTGCACTTTATTTTCACTAAAATCGGCATCTTTTTTTCTTCAATATAATAATTTTCTTTTCCAATTTAAAAATGGTTATGAAGGTTGCATTTTTTTTTACACTCTGCTTCAGATATTCAGGAAAAGAAAATGAACTGTTGATGGGAAATTTTTGATGTGAGAATTTGATTTTTGAGTTTGCTTGGTATTTGTAAGTTGAAATGCTGACAAGGTCTACCAAATTTCCCAGGCATGTAGGAAGAAAACAGCAGGTAGATTGGAGGTATTTCTTTGTCCCTTTCTCCTACTTGGTTAGCATGCCTGTGTTGGCTAATTGATTATCTAGACCAGGGTTTATACTGTTGAACTATCATTCTGCATCAAAAATTAGATGTTTCTTATGGCTATTCAGTGAGATGAAACATTTAGCTGGTTTATTTAATGAATAAATAATATCCATTCAAAAGATGACCAGACAGTTGGCCGGTGTATGTTGCAATTCCTGTCCAGAGTTCTTTCTGTCTCTGCAGAGGAATGTATCTTCCCCTGCCGCACTGCAGCATGTTTGGGCTTTGACAAAACTCCTCTCTCCTTCATTTCTCCCTCCATTTTATTGTTTCAGTGTCTCTGGGTTGATTGCAGCTGCAATTTCTTTCTTTCATTATTTATCTTTTTCCCCTAGAAAAAATTTACATGTAGCTGTTTCACCCATTTTATAAAACTCTTAAGAATACAAATCTGCTTGCTTAGAGAAGTATTTTGGCTTGAGTTGTGGTGAGGGGAGTTGAAGTTCACAGCAGATGCTTCTGGCTTGCTAACCTAACACCCTGTGGCACCCCTCTGATTTTTAAGATTTCAATAAGATTAATTTGAAGGGGGAACATTTCATGAGCCTCTTTTAGTAAAGTCACTCATGTAGCTCTTCTTTTTTTCCCTTTCTGAACAAAAGCCAGCTTTTTTTTTTTTTTTTTGTCTTTGAAAGTAAAGATACATTATAGCTGCACCCGTCAATTGCCTCTGTTGATGTCCTACAGGAGACGGGGTTAACAACATCTGGAGTATTATTCATTACGAAGTAATCTGTGAGCTTGTTTCCACTTTTCCTTGGCTCAAGAGGTCACAGCCTAGCCAGGCTGTTTTGCAACACTGAATGTAAAGTGCACCGCACTAGCACTAGATAAGGTTCCATTGCCAATTTATTTGTCCTATGAAAAATTAGATTCTGAGAAACAATATAAAAAGTGACATTTACACTACACAAAACAGTAGGACTAATTCTGCTCAGAGGGGCAAGTGACTGTTCTGATCATAACCTGAGCCTGCTGAGCCTTTTGCTGTGAGAAATACCTGGCCCTCGATCAGCTGCTGCAGGGAGGGCTTTGGATTTGGCCCAAGCCATGAGGAGTGTGACAGATTCACCTCAGGGGCCTTAAAAGGAACAAGAGGCTTTTATATGTGATGTACTCCTGCACCTCTACACTGACACTGACGCAGCTTCCGTGATGCAGTGACTCCCTGAACGACTGCAATGTGGTGCTTGCTCAGATATCAGCCCTTGCTTGCCAGGGCACCACTGCACTGTTGTTGCAGGGCCGCAGCCATGCAACTGCTTCAGTGTATACCCCTTGGCTTGCATAAGGATCAGGGTGAATCTGCAACATTGGTGAAATCCAGGACAAAATTTGCTATGACTTCAGTAAGGTTCCCAATTCTCCAACATTAAAATCAGAAATATCCTTAAAAAGGTGTGAGGAAGCATCCTCATACCCTGTAAGAATAAACAGCTCTTCTTACAGTCTGGTACCTTGCCAGGCTCATTAGTTTCTCCTCTTTTAATGTAATTAATGTAAACCACGTCTTTACCTTAAAAAATAAGGCAGTGTAATTACTTTCCCAGGCTTTGTGAGCAACTCAAAAGCATGGCTAATGCCATAACTCCTGCCCCTGAATTCCCAATACAGCATTCATTTTTCTGGACAGTATTTATGATGCCATGTCTTGTGTCCTGATAGGGCAATATAAATGTTGCATAAGTTAGATATAATTAGTCTTAATTTCCCTAAGAAATTGTGGAAAATAAGCTAAAAAAACCCACTAATACACAAGAAGAGAAATATTGCTGAAGTCTAAGATGCCAGGAAACGTGTTTCAAAAAATCAGATGCTTTTATAATGCATAGTGTTCTTTGCAAAAAAAAAAATAATCCCCACTGCTCATAAAGATGATGAAATAATACAGTTTCAGAGAGTTTGCACACCCTCTTCCTGCTTACCCATGATTGCATTATTTAACCTCAGCATTAAAAAATGTGAGAGAGTAAGAGGAATTTTTTCATTCTGTTGTTGCTCAGGCAAACATGATGTTTCCAAGATATATTTGTGTTACAAAAGTTAGTTCCAAAGTGCTCAATGTCCACATTGGGGTTTAGATGCTCAGAAGAGAGAAACACAGTTTCCACTACCTCAGCGGAAGGCAGTGGGTACTCAACAGTACTGGAAATCTGGCCAGTCAATTTGTATACCTAATTTATGTAACTGAGTCTTCGTACTGAATCCTTTTGCAGAGCTGTCATTCCAGCTTAAGCAAATTGAAAATAGAACTTGTATCTTGAAGCCTATGTGGTTTGCTTTCTTCATTTCCAAAATAAAAGAGTAGAAAGAGAAAGATATATCAGAAATTACATCAATGTGCAAAATTAGGAAATGGCATCTATAGAGCAAGGCAGAGTAGGAATATCCATCTTGGAAAAGAAAAACTTTAAGGGATATATGTAGAGAAATAAAATGCCATAATCAGTGTGGGGAAGATGAACAGTGAAAAATTGTTTGCTAATTTTCACAGTCCAGGGACTAGAAAATATCAGATTAGAATAATTCATAGGGAAAACAAGCCTATCAAGAATTATTAAGTATTAAGAAACAACCTTTTAAGAGATCAATAAACTGCAAACTGCTGAAAATTGTAAAAAATACTGGGGAAAAGATCAGTATAAGCATGTTCTGTGTTTTCTTAAGTCTCTGTGGCTAGCTACCCTGTGACTAGCTACTGTCAGAGACGTGGTAGTGGCCTGCACAGACTTTCAGCTGGACCCAGCACAGCATTTCTAGTTCTTATAAATGGTTAGGCAATTCAGACAACAGAGAACCAGATTCATGATGCAAGAGTTCACTTCATTTCTCTGCAGTTCATGGCTAAATAAATAGATCAGTGAGTAAGAGTTGAAAGTTAAATTCACTTTCGTATTCAGCACTGGGAGAAAGATACTACAGCATAATATCCACTTCTGGTAACTGCAGTTTTAAGAGGGTGTCAAGAACTTGGAGAGCATACAAAAAAGAGCCACCAGAAAGTCTGGGATTAGGCTTTGCCAGTAAGAATTTGTCTGTTTACATATCAAAGAGAGAAACAGAAGAATTTATCAACACTTTGGGAAAAAAATAAAAGAAATAGTCACTCAAGGGCTCTTTACTGAGAAAATACAGAAGAACTGAAAATTAAATCCACAGAAATTCAGGATTGAAATAATGCAGACTGGGAGGAAGAGATGTTACTTGGTTTGGTTTGTACTGGGTTGGGTTCTTTTCCCTTCCCAGACTTAAGAATGTTAAACCTTTAGAGAAAATTACAAAAGTAGTGATGTATTTTCCATTTCTTAATACTGTTGAATGTTGACTATTTTTCCAGTCAAACATGTCATTGGATTTTATACAGGGTTAACAGTCTAAAAACAACACCACACAGAGTCTATGGGCATCTCTGCCCACTGCAGGGGACTGGAACTAGATGACTTTAAGGTCCTTTTCAACCCTAACCATTCCATGATTCTATGAATTATATGTAGAAAGAGAGCCTTTCTCTTCCAATGGTCTTGCCTAACACCGTGCTCATTCATTCTTCCCATGGGAGAGTGAAAAATTGTCAGTATCTTGGCAGATTTATCTAAAAAGCCTGCACATACTCTCAAGGCTATGCTTTCCTAGCCCACTTGCTTGGTGCATAGCACAGTCTTATTACAGTCAGATATGTTTCTGTACCTATTGTTACGACACAGTCCAGAAAGTTTATTACCATTTTGTGGAGGCAAATTAGATTGTTCTGCTCCTGATAGTCTGTACTGTTTGTTATTCCATGAATCCTGCAAAAACATCTGCTCATTATTTCCAGTATTTCCCAGATACTTAAACTAAACTGAATAATATATCCCTTCTCTTCTTTTTTAAAAAAAATAAGTATGAGATTTTCTGGTGTTCCAGTACTTTGTGTGTCCTCCACTATTTCTTAAATAGAACTGCTTATGATTCTGAGATTGCTGCAGCCAATTCTTTAAGTATTCTAGGATGAAGCTCACTAAGGCTAGTCAAATTGAAATTCCTAATTTAAGAATTCTCTAACTTGCAATTTGCTTATTTTAGGCTTAGATATTAATTCTTCATAGTGGTTTGAATTTTAATCATCTCCTCACAATTGACCTAGATTCTTCATTTGAAACAGAGAGATTTAACACTACAATATTCTCAGGTTGGAAATATAGTACTCTTCTTTCCTTGCCCAAAAGGCACTCATTATTACAGGGCATCAGCCTCTCCAGCCCACACTATGCAAAAGAGTGGTGTTCCCAGCATGGCACTAGTGTGGCTTTCCGTCACCTACATTGTGATTTTAACTCTCCGGAAACATATTTGCAGTTGAATTACTTGTGCCTCTTAATGCGTACCAAAATTCCCCATGATAACATAAGCCAGCCTTTTTTTTTTTGTTTGTTTGTTTTTTGTTTTTTTTTTGGTTTTTTTTGTAAGATTTTTATTGTATTAGAGACTATGTAATGTCACTCACAGGGAAGAGTTAGTTGAGTGGAGCTTAGGCCTCTGGTCTAGAGAATATCCAATTACTTGTACAAAAGGACAACAGCATCAATCCAGGAGACAGTGGAAAACCACACCTCAGAATACTTTATTACCTGGTGATTAAACTAGCAGGGTGGAAGACCTGGGAGGCTGAAGACCTACTTTGCCTTCTCCACTTCAATTAACAAAAGGTGGATTTTCGATCTTGATATCTCATTTTTCAGACAAGCACTCCAAAGTATTTGGCTACTGCAAATTCCAGTGATATTTCTTGCCCTTAATTTTAGCAAGAAAGGACTTCTGCATTTTAGATATTTGACCTCAGGAGAGAAGCCGTGCTTTGGAACCCATTTGGAAACAGCTATGTTTTTTTCATCGTTGACTGTATCTGAGCTACTGATTGAGCATATATCTCCTCTTGGCATCTGGTGTGACCTGTACTGTTTAGGTACCTAAATCTTTCAGTACAAGGTGGCAAGTGAAGCTGTTGATTAAAGTAGGCAATAAAACAACTGAAGGACATTTGATTCCGATGATCTAGATAATCCTAAAATTATCAATCTGTCCCTGCAAAGATGAAGCAGAGACACACACTGGGGCTTCCAGATGGAAAGTAAAGGTAAAATTTGAACTCTCAAAAGCCTCCATCAGACTTGTTATTACACCAATGAATAATGACTTTTTGAGAGAGAAAAATGTATTTGCAGGCCCAGGCCCTTGCTGTTTCGTGGGCAACATTACTTTGCCTGGAATAAAGGGATCCTTCCAACCCTGTAACTCGTGGGCCAAGCTGGTCCCTGGGGTAAATCTGTTGAAACAAGTGTAGCTAGCCACACAAAGGACTGTAACCTTTTTGTAGCAATACTGAGTTCCCTCTGCAATAGCCCGACACTTTCCAGGCTGCTGCTCAGTGAAAATTTAATCTACCTTTTTTTGCTTTTAATATCATATCTGCCTCAGAGCATTCATCTAAGAGAGAAACTCCCTCCATGCTGAAATATTAAATTACTAGAAAAACACATCTTATGAAACTAGACATCTGCAGCTATGTGTGTGGTTAAGATGTAATTTTTTGCAGAAAATATTTATTTAGTTAGGCCTTTTTGCTAAATTCTTGGAGGGTGAGCTTATTCTTCTCTTTATTTATACATATACATATATATATTAAAAATATGACATAAACATTAAATAAAGTTCTTATGAATTTAGAGAAAAAGTATGATACCTTTTAGCACAGTGCTTGTGCCAGGGAAAATTTTGAAAGGTGACTGTATATACACACACACATACATGTATACATACACATACACACAGGATATGTACATATGTATAGAATATGCAAAAAATAATTAAAGTTCAACAGAGGATGAGTTTTTTAAATAAATACAAGTAAAGGTAATAAAGACTGAAACCAGCTGCCCCATGAATGAACTAAAAATCCTTAATCTTCACTGCAAATGTTTTTGATACACATTCAATTAACAAGTTTCTGTACAATCATGCTTTGTGGAAGCAGCCCGGATCAGAGTGTGAGGTACATGGCTGGGCATCCAACTGATCACTGTGGAAAGTATGCTTGCAAAGAATTGGCAGAAAAGAGTTGTATTAGTTTTGCAACTGAAACATGAGGCTGAATAATCCTGGGAATAGGTGGAAATATCACGGATGTAAGACTAGGTGTCAAGTGTAAGTTTTGTAAGAAACTTTTCAGCAAATTGATAAAAGCTTGTAAATTAAAACCAAAGCTGCCAATAGGAAAACAAAGACATTTGTGAATCTTGAAACTACTATGATTATTTTTTAATTATTCCAGTTCTTTAAACAGCTTTGTTCTGATGTTTTTCCCAAGTAAAAGTTCATTTTATGGACCTTAACAACTTTTCACTTTGAAATGTGAATTTATACTGAAAGTAATGGTTTGACTCTGATCAGACTATAATTTGGGTTCTTCATATACAAAAATATTTGACTTTTCTTTTTGATTTGGGACAGAAAAATAGCCTGCAGTATCATATAATCTAGCAGGACAAGAAAGATCTTTCTTAGACAAATTTAGGAAATAATGATGCATTCAGTACTCTGCTCTGTGACTAATTTCCTATATGATCTCTTACAGTTAAAATAATGCCTTGTAACTGAAAATACCTAAGGCAATTATATGGAATATAAGTTTCCATTGTATGAGAGATTTTGCAGGGAATCATTCAAACTGTGTCCAAAATCCAGTTGTTTTACTCAGAAGTAACAGGGCAAGTTACAAGGCAGTGTCTCTGATCACCAAAAAAAGAAAAAGATGTTTAACTAATAAATTATTCAGAAGTGCTGAAAACTGAATACATGCAACATATTTTCAAGTTCATTTACTTCTGAGGAAGTAACTGTAGCAGTTAATACTCTTTTACTCTTTGGAAAGAATGAATCTCGTTTATCTCTTCTTCTGCCCTTGTCAGAAAATGTAGTTCTTTTTTCCTTATTGTTTAAAAACAAAATTTAAAAGATCTCCTTAATTTTTCATCACCCTTAATGTAACAATGCTGAGCAGAAATCAAAAATATTTAGGCAGCTGTATGGAACAAGTGTCATGACCCTGGCTGCTAGGCTGAGCCATGCTCATGAGGACCTTGCTCCTGAACAGAAAAAGGTTTATCCATGCACCCCCCCCTTTTTACTGAACAATTTCCTGCTCCTAAGTTGATTCTTAATCCAAAATCATTTTCTAAATTCACATTAAGGAGTGGGCCCATTTTTGGAGGTGATTAAGACAGAAAATTATGTGCCTCGTGCATTCTCCATCAACTGTGATGAGGGATGGAAAGACGCAAAATGGGTCAGAGTTCAGCTGGCATAAACCAATAGAAGAAGTTTTGAAATCAGTGGATATCTACTGATTTATATCAGCTGTTCAAAAACTGAGGCAAAAGCCCTGCTTCCAGATAGCTGAGTTTTGGAGATGTTGTCTGGAGCAAGCTCTGTAACTCAGGTTTCTCTCTATTAACTTCACAGCATGAAGGGAGTGGAAGTGAGATAAAACAGTTAAACATGAAGCTCATACCAGCCCAACTCATTTGTAATTCTGAATTACATTCTCCTGTATCCTTTTCAGTCCCTGTTGCAGTGATTTGCCAGCATTTTACAACAACTACAGGTCATGCATATGATATATTAATTAATATATTACAGATTGCTTAAGAAAATTTGAGACAGAGAAAGAAAAAGTTGTAAATAAGAAATCTAAAACCCACAAAAACCCATATTTGAGAGACACACAGCTGTCAGAAAAGCCTGTGGAAATGGCTTAGTTTAGTCATGTCATGAAATGCCTGGTTTCTAGCCAGGCAGCACTACTGAGATGAGAAAGTTTTAGGGTTCTCCCTGTACTGGCCAGCTCTCCACATGCATGGATAAACCCATGCTTGAATGGTAACCACAGAAGAGCATCATTTTCTGTTTTCTATCATCACCAAGACCTCTATTCAGGTCCGGCCAAGTAGTGGGAGACTATGACCATAAGAAAAGGCAAACACCCATCAAATCCAGCTAACCTGGTGAACACAGCAATACTAAGGCCAGGGAATCCTGGAATAGTACTTAGAAAATAACTTTTGGACCCCGCTCTTGTTATTGTTACATAACAGACACAGTGTCAAATCTGATGCCTTTCTCTCCTTAAAGTTTGCAGTTGTATTTCGTCCTGTGATTAAGTTCCGTCTGGAAACGGCTCTAATAATTGTGCCCTTTACAAACTGACTTCGATAGGAGACACCAAAGTGGCTTACACTACATTAAAGTTTTTGAGTTGCTTATTTGTTTCTAACATTAAAATTATTTCAAGCTCAATGTAGCAGCTTCACGAAAGTACTAGGAATGACATTCCCACCTGCAAGAGTCGAGCTAAACCAGATGTTTTCGGAGCGGTTTAAACTTGGACATGGAATAGAAGATGCCTATCTATTTCTTGTGGTCTCTTCAGCAAAATCTGTCACACTGTGAGGAGCGGCCAAAATCCTCCCATTCAGTGCTGTTAAGGTACCTATGAAATAAAAAGTTCACAAGCTCACCTGCACTTGACTGGAGCATCAGTCTAATGAGATATGGCCATGGTAGCATGCAGCCTTTTTCCTGTGAGATGGGGCAGTCAGAGATGTCTGGGGGAACTGCAGGAGGTCTCCAGGCCACCTCCAAACCCAGAGGTAACACTGCCTATGTCACTCCTGACAGAAGGCCATCTAATTTGAACCTACAAATTGCTTCTGGTGAATTGTCCACACCTTCCACAGGTAAGATACTCTAAGGTTTCTTCCACAAGTCTACTGGAAATTTTTTTTTTCCTAAAAGCTATGAAATTCATCAAATTATGAGCAATCATCTAAAAACGTAGTTGCTTTAGCTTCAGAAGCCTTTCGGCTACAGTGCTGTCCTGTCTCATATGGCAGACAAGAAACCAGAGTGACAGATGAGAATATCAGCTTCCACTGATTAACTGTATAACCCTATGAACATGGGCTTGACCAGTCAAAACAGACAAAAAGAAAAAAAATGCAATGGTCTGCTTTTTCAGACCCCAGAAATGAAGGCGAGAATACACAGTGGATAAAGAGCTGACATTCTATACCATTATTAATTATATTAATTATAATATTATATTAATTATATTAATATACGACCCAGGAAGAGTACAGGGCAGATTCTAACCAGCCCCCTAAACAGGGTTAAGTTTGGGAAGAAGTCATGGCAATCTTCTTCAGTGACATCTTCTTCTGTACCAAACTGAGTTGTCTGTTAAAAAATAATCAGTGATAATCTGATAAAATAATCGGGTTATCAGTAATAATCAGTCTGTTAAAAAACAATGAGTGAGGCAGAAACTACTCACATTCTTTGCATACAGGAAGATAAGTCCCCTGAGCATGCTTCTAGTAAGAGCTTCAGCTGCTGGCTGACAGCTTTCCTTACTCTCCATGAATCAGGATTCACACTGACACCTCTCCAAGGCAGGCAGGTGAGAGGGGATGCAGTGTCTTAACCAAAAGGCCATGTTCTGCTCTTTTGTGTAACCAACATGTGATAAGAATGCCTTCATTTATCAAATGTGTTCAGCAATGGCTTTTTCTGAGCAAACTCTGGCTTGTGATCTGCTCACAAGTTAATGGCATCTCCCATTGTGGGTCTTCACTATTGTCTTCTAAGTTCCTTGACTGACCTCCTACATCAATGTGAAATATTAACTTTTGTGTTGAAAGCATTCTGGTCCTTTTCACTGAAGCTTCAAACACCACAAGGCATTCAACCAGTTTGCCATGGCTGAGTCAGGTTTCATCACACAGCTATGTCACTGGAATTTACATGCCAAGAAGCTGAAAAAGAGTCCTTTTTGAAAACAACTGGCCGATGTTTGCAAGGTGAAGCAGCCAGCCTGTTTTTTGTCACACCATACTACTGCCCAACACATCCCAGACTCACACTTAATGGATACCAGATTCATCTCACACCAAACCCCACAAGTAACTTTGTGAAAACCCTTCCTAAACATGTCATTGATGAAGTTATTGCTTCATTGCCGCCTGAGTTAGTCCAGTGAGCGAGGGGAAGCCTCTCTCTTCAGCCTGGTGGCTTTGAAGGCTGGTCTGTACTAGCTGCCACTTGACAGAGCAATTTCTGAGCTGCCTGTGCCCCTCCGCAGACCCAGGTGCTTTCTCCTGCCTCACGGCCAAAGTTGCTGCCAAAGCAACTTGCTTTGTTACACGCCTGGTAACAAGATGTTTCCTGCCAGAAATCAGGCAAAAAGATTAAATCAGATTCCCAGACATGGTGCCAGCCCCACCACTTGGGATTTCTTCAGGAAGCTGGGGCAGCACA
>JAOEHX010013561.1:0-15589 GCA_025448015.1 Bolborhynchus lineola
ATAGTAGCTGAGCCTTGGCTTCTAGTTAGGTAAGATTGAGAATGTATACATTGCATGAAGCATTTGAAACAAAAGGCAATGCTTCTGACACAAGAAACTTCTGAATCACAAATTTCTGGAGATGAAAGAATATTCTTTTATCTAAACAACTTGCTATAAACCTGCCTGCTTTTATTCTCTTTCTGAGACAGTATTGTGTTGGCCAGTACCATTAACAGCAAATTAGATGAGGTGGACTGTGGGTTTAACTTATCACTGATGTTTTTCTGGGTTTGTGTTACCTACTCCACATTAACTGCCTCTGCGTGTGCTCATTTGTACACTCCAGAGAGCATGCTGAGGTGTGAGTTGGACCTTGGTGAGACCATCTTCCTACAGCTGTAATCCAGATCCTAACCTTAGCAACAGCATTCCACTTTTCAAGCAACACCTTACCAATAATGAGAGGAGAAAGCACTGACACTAAGGAGTAACAGTTTCTGATTTCCTTACAGAGAATGAACTGAAATTCAGCAGTTTGTAAACAGAATCTAGACCCTTTGTACCAAAGTCTTTATTACTCTATGAACGTTTATAGATTTCCATATAAACAAGATACTAATGGCTGTCTAAAAAATGAAGATAACATTCTCATACCAATTAGCAGTGTTTTGTTTGTGTTTTTTTTTTTTTTTTTAAGTATGAACAATGCCACACCTCTATTCTGTGGTAAGCAAAGACACTATAGACTGCGAGGAAGCTTCTGGAAATAGTTTCGTAGTAATTGCTGAATTTATTTGAACAGATCCTATTAGCCTAACTCTCAGAAACTTTACATGGAAAGAAAACTTTGACATCAGCCATAATCTGAACTTCTGCTTTCTTGATAGGCAAGGTTCTCAGGGCTGCTACATACTAAGAAAATAAATTTTTCATATGAACCACGTTTGGTCCACTATTTACCTCTTTGATCTTGACAGTGTCCACATGGACAACAGTCTCTGTAAACAAAACTCTTAAGCCATTACTTGCCTCATCCACAGGAAAAGTTCTCTAACACCCTGAAAACTGAAAATATGGCTTTTTTTATTAGCCTCTAATAACCACCTATTCATGTGCTTGGCCTACTTAAGCACCTATTAAAATCACAGGTCCTAGTCTTTAGTATTTTAACCACAACTATAATCCTAAATAATAGCTTCCAGATGGGTAGGAGACCCAGGACTACTAGAAAATTAATGGGAAATTAGTCACAGCTGCAGGTAGCATCTCCCAAATTGTATCTTCATGCCCATCTGGATTCATTTAATTCACTTTAGCAGCTACATTAGCTCTGCAGAAACAATTCTCTATAACTACGTTCCAGCCATAACCTTATTCTTGAAAGGGAGAAATCTGCCTTCAACTCCATGACATTTCTGAAGAAGCTGTTCATGATAACTGGTAATAACCGCTTTTCAAACTCAGTGCCAGCATATGGCTTTGTAGACCCTTTCTAAAACTCCTGATTATGCTTTAGCAAGATACCAAACATGTCACAGAGATTGGGAAAACAGTCTCAAGTAACCTACTGCTTGCTTCAGACATTATGCTTTAGTAACTGAGGTGGCTACCTACCGTAAACCTAGCCTTTCAGGTAAGCATGTTAATCAGGAATGGGTGAAAATTTAGAAAAAGTGAATTCCCAGAGACTGCAAGCAGCTATGGGTAATGGATCAGTAAATAAATGGAATCAAGAGATTTAAATGAGACAGGATCAAAATCCTTCCCTTTACTTTAGCCCAGGGTGTTGACTGGGCTCAGAGATGCTGCAGGCTGCTACCCATTCCTCTTATCAGCCACCTCACAATTCTCAGTTTCAGGGCCTGAATTCCCCCACAAGGTCTGCAATCTCTTACCCACCAGAGGCTCAGGTGCATGTGTTCAAGCTGGGCTAGGAAAATTAGCCACCATACGACAACTGTGTGCTCAATCTGACGTTCCTGCTCCTCAAGCTGGGCTACAGCACGCCCCAAGGCTTTCCTGATGGCTGCTGAGCCAAAGCTGCCCCACAACAGCAACCTTTTTCTTCCATAATGTTTGTACATGCCTCTGCAGATAGGACATTAGTGCAGGATCAGGCCTGGTGAGGAGAAATGGGGTCAGATACAGCCCCAGGCTGTATCTGGGACAAATTCCTGGGGAGGAGCCCAGGCAAAGCCAGGCCAGACAGCAGGTCTGTTGGTGGGCTTGGCTCGATAGGCTCTGGCTGTTGGGAGCTCGAGCCTTGCTGCCAGTACCGTTGGGCAGGGACTGGTAGACCTGGGAGGGGGGCTAAATGGGGTCCTGGGCAATGGGCAGGATGGAGGAGCCTCAGAGGGGCTGGCATGGACAGTCAGGGCTGGGAGGGCCCTCAGGTCCTGGACACACAATCACCTAAACATCAAATTAAGATAAGAGATTCATTATATTTACTCTTGTACTTGTCATCAGGCAGCAGGATGCCCAAAATTGTCACCTACATCCTCATTACAAATCTTTAAGATTCCCAATGATCTGATCTTTACTTGGTGGACACTTGGAAATCATTTTTGGACTGATAAGTCATCTTCCCTTTACTCTTCTCTTCTGCACAACCTCTCTAAACCTATATAAATGTAACCTATGTAACCTAAACTCAGATATCTTTAGGGCAAATTGCATCACTTCCTCAAGTGTCTAATTCAAAGGCCATTTTATTTAGTGAATAGTTTCCCAAAGGTGAGCCCCCTCCATAAAACAAATAGCTAATCCAAGCCATTATTTGACCTAAAGTTACCGTGAAGCGTCATGGTCTTTGGTGGTGGTGAATGTTCAGAATATAAGTTTTAATTCCTTTCCAAAGGGCAGTACCTCCTACCAAATGATGTTCTCTAGTTCTGCTTGGGCAGAGCAGATCAAAGAGGAAAATTGTCAGTATTTGACTATTGAAATCCAGGGCTGGCTGGATGTCCCAGCATAGCTTCTCATTCACACCTCAACCTGGTCTCTGTTTATTTAGCTTGCATTGAACTCTTCCTGTGATGCTAGCTTCGGGTACCTGAATACACAAGCTGTGCATAAGTCCTCCTGGGAAGGTGTATGCAGTGTAATTTTTTTGTTGTGTTAAAATACAGAAATCAAGATGGATGAAGATCACGTGCTGATTAAAATGCATAATTCTTTCTAAATAGAAGGTAGCTGTAGACACATTTGCCTATTTTCTTTTTATAGTTAAGATCTATGCCATACTCACAGATATAATACAAGTGGTTTCCTTAGCAACAATCAGTCTGAACAAAAACATAAATTCGATACTTTTAAGTAACAGTAACAGAGAAAACCAATTAATTCCAGAATATTAATTTCCATCCATTCTAAAATTATTAGCAACTATTCCAAACTGAATTACAGCATATATTATTATCCTTCAGAGAATAAATCTCTCCAAATTGATTTAGTAAATTTTCCAAATTAGTTTGGAAAATTAAATGAAAATCATTTGCATAGAGGTGGTAGTAAACATCTTTCCACTTTCCATCTGCCCACTGCAGTATTTTAAATTTCAGTTAGCATTTTAAACAACATTAAAACTTATTAATGATAACCAAGTAATCTCAGCATTTACCAGTATTTTCCTCCTAAAATAGAGAAGCAGACAACAAACTGGTTTAAATCTCAGTTTGCCTTTGCTGGATCCACTAACTTGAATTTATAAAATTAAAAAATAACACTGCTGACTCCCATCTATGTGAAGATAAACTTTCAAAATGGAATTGAGTATGTCCTTTATAATGAGATTTTCCTAAGTGTGCAAACAAACAGCATGAAAGAATAACTGCTCTAAACTTCCTCAGTCCATCTGAACCCAGTTCTGAGTTTGAAGCCAAGGATAACAGATTGTGTTAACTGTTGAGCTACTGAAGAGTTTAGTAATCTGAGAGGTTTACTACATTTAGCAAACATTTATTCTGTTTCATATGAGCTAAAGGAAATTACAGAGATTTTGTTTACTTCGAGAAATGCAGGAGGCAGACATCGATACTCATTTTCTCAGCATTTTGACTTGTCTCATCTAGAAATTTAAAAAAATGGCTCTGCTCTGGGTCTCCTGAGGAGGCTAATCATGAACATCAGGAAAGGCTTTGCTGATTTGTTATCATCCATAGCTCTCATTTACCCAATTTCTTTTGTAATACCCTAACAGATTTTCCTCCACCTCTGTCACTGGAATCACACCATTATGCCTCACAATTTTCAGAAAATGCCAACTCTTAGCATGACTAACAGGTGGCATGCTCAAGGTCTTGGCCTTTATCATCTTGGGCATACCTTCAAGAAACCAGGCCTGTTCACAACTGACCAAGTAGGGCAAGAGCATCCTGAGTCACAAGCTGGCTGGGCTTACAAATAGAGCTTTAAATTAGACTTAGCAGGGGAACCGGATGGATTTCTAGGCACCCAAGACAAGCCAGGGGCTGCTGAGATATTAGGAAGCAACTGGAAAACACCTGTGAACTTGGTGGAATGAATCATGCGATTGAAGTGCAATAGTTGATGGCTATAAACTATTCAGATGGAATAGGTAAGAGACAGGAGAGTTGCCCTCTAGGACAAAAATTGGGATTACACAGAACTATTTTTGAAGAAAAGCAATGCACAAGTGTAGATCTTATGAGTGAAAATTACGGACCGAGCCAACAAAGGAAACGTGGTTGGTGTCTGCTACAGGTCCCTGGGTCAAGAAGCTGATGAAGAGTTCTTTCTTCAACTGCAGGAAACATCACGCTCAGAAGCCCTGCTCCTGATAAGAGTTTTCAACCACTCAGACATCTGCTGGAAAAGCAGCACAGCAAACTGCAAGCAGTCTCTGAATGTTTTAAGACCAATTTGCATTGCTAGTAATCCAGCATGAAATCATACTTTCCATATCCAGGTAAAGACAAATGGCTTAGACAATACTATTTTGCATAAGCTCAGTTGCTGGAAGACTTCTATTCACTGCCTGTGTAGCCAATGATATCTTAACGATGGAAATATTAGAAGCACCAAAAATTAAATAAGTCATAATTTTTGCAGGTGTAGAAGTGAACAGTCTTTTCTCAATGGAAATCCTAAACAGCTGACACAGCAGGACAAGGGTTTTAGTAAATGTAATTACTTCAAATATTACAGGAAACTTCAGTCTGACAATCACAGAACACAGCGTAGGCAAAATGTAACTTATATTAGTATAGAACCTTGTAATTTCTAATCTCATGACAAAAAGAAGATTCTGGTAAAGAAAGACAGAACTAGGTCACTGTTCACACTGGTGCAGGAAAATGTGATGATGTGGTGTATGCTAACTGGTTTAGAATTGGGGAAAAAAAAAAGGTTAGCGTCTATTTTTACCACACCTGATTACATACATAATTTCACACATGTATAGTTCACAGAATCTGGTTGTATTTCTGTCATGGATAAAAGCATATAACATTTCAAAATATTTTGTATAAGAAATGTATTGAGCTGCTCGCACTCATAGGCGATATACGGCAGTAGCTCTGTAAATTTTCCCTAAAGTAGCAGGACTTTATGAAAGAACTAATGCAACAGATGTAATTAATTTTCCTTTGTTCAAAAACAAATTAAATAGTATGTAATCAGTGGATGCCAGAATATAGAGCCTCAAAGAACTTCAGTATGATACAAGTACTTGAAAAATACATAGGAGCAGGCAGAAGCCTTTATTTCTTGTCTCAAAATAAGTCAAATAAGTTATATGAGGACTGAAATTAAATTGTTCCAATTATTAATTCCTGCCCACACACATTTGTGAAGAAGTATCAAGTCAAGTTTCTGTTCTTCCTTTCAATTACAGAAAAGTATTTTTGGTATCTCTCCTTTCTTGTGCCTCAATATTACTGACTACAGTTTCTCAGAAAATATAGTTTTATTCAACAAAAATAACTTTAGTTGACATACTTTCTTCAGAAAATATCAGCACTTTTCATGTTTTTTAATGAAAAAGTACATGGTTTCAGTTTTTTGTAAAGTCCAAGAAAGATACATTTTTAAAATCAGATTCATTTCTTAAAAATAGGCTCCCGTATAATTACTGTTAAAAAAAAAAATGAGCCATACCTCTGTTGTATGGTATAGATGGCAGTTTTCAGGCATACCAGAAAACGCAAGTGCTCTACTAATTATTTTGGACATTTTCTGTACTGGACTTAATAGTCATGACCTTTGAACATTGTGTAACTTGCTGCATTCCAAGCTGTGTACCAATCAGATGTATTCAGTGGGTATCTTCTAGAACTGAACTAATATATGAGAATGGAAAACATACCTCTGTGTTTTGAGAGTTATCTAATTAACAGAAACAGTGTAGTGAAGTGAGATAGGATACACAGGAACAGGATGTAAACAGAAGAGATGGCAACAAGAAGAATTTGTCCCACATATTCTTGTGACACCCACAAAAGCCCATTCGTCTCTTATGTTTTGTAGAATTAGGCAAGGGATACATCCTTTCTTGCAATTAAAATTGCAAGTTGGAAATAGTAGTTGGAAGTAAAAGGGCCACTAAGGTCAACATTGTACATTACTCATAACCCAGCAGAAAAAAACTCAGCATTTTATATCAACAATAACTGTAATATATTTGTAATTTTTAACAGGCATAATGAAGTACTTTCCTGAGCAGCACTGCTAATAGAACCTGTTTTCACCTGGATCACAACAGTCTGATTGGAGCATCTACCTACTTTCTCCATAGATGAGGTATTTATAACATTTTCCCCTGAAGACTCTGCAGTGGCTGATGTGATTTGGTGGCTTGTCTCTAGCTTTTCCTTCCCTCAAAGCCATTTGCACATCTCTCTTATGAACCAGAAAACATTTTCATTACTGTCGCGGTTTAAGCCCAGCTGGTAACTCAGAACCACACAGCAGTTTGTTCACTCCACCCCCTTTCATGGGGAGGAGAATTAAAAGAATGTGACTCCCACAGGTTGAGATAAGAACAGTCTAGTAATTAAGGTGTAACACAAACCACTAAAAATGACTGCTATGGCTGAACCCAGGACAGTATCCACACCTTATTCCATAAATTCACATAATTCTTAGATCCCACATTTTCAATATACCATCACTCTTATCTCATATATGTACATATATATACATCTACAAAGAGAAAGAAAGAGAGAGATCATTCCTTAATGCATGGACCAATCCCTATAACGCTGCTGAATCCATCCGGTCCATGATGTTGGGCTCCATCTCTTGTAACAGTCTTTCAAAAAAGGAGAGGCTGTGTGCAGTGTTCACACTCGTGTATAACCTTGGCAATAGCGCCCATTGCTAAGCCCATTCCTCGAGCACGAGCCCATCTGTATGTTGCATCTCTGCCCTGATGGCCTGAGGTGTCACAGGCCCACCAGACTCAAAATAATTCACCCTCCCCTTCAGCAGTTTCTGCAGCTTGTCATTGGGGACTCCATACAGCTGCCTTCCATCTCTGATGTGTCCAAACTAGATACTCGCCCATACTGTCCCACACACCCTGCCACTCATGACTGTCTAGCCTTGGGGAAAATCTCTTGGTCCTCCTATATCGTCATCTGACCCAAACACAACTCGGCTTAACTCTCAAGATCAGACAAAATGGTCATGGGTAAAAGACGCTCTGTATGCATGCCAACATGCTGATCCCCATAACAATTAGCAGGCAGGTCTCAATGGTACCCAAAGGCCATTCAAAACCTTCAGAAATCTCAAATGACGTTGCTGTACATGTCACAGGGGCTGGTGTAGCTGCTGTGCTTGGAGCTGGAGTAGCTGCGCTGTCTGTTGTGGTCAGAGTTTGAGTAGCTGCTGTACTTGTCACTAGTGTGTGTGGGAATGTCTCCCTCATAGGCTGACCACCCAAGGAGGGGAAAAAAAAATGTGTAATTGCTATACACTTCTATTATATCCCTCCCAAAATACAGAGGTGGTGACCACACTGGGAACACAACCCAGATCAGTTTCATGATCAATGATTCTACTGTATTACAGGTCTTTACCATAAAGTACAGTGAAACAAGAACCTTAGCCCAAGCCTCCCAGCTGATAAACACTAAGACAGCAAATACCAGCTATAAGTAAGTTATGACATGCTGAAACTCTGAGATCAAGAGCAACAAATTTGAGAGCCAATAAATCAACATTGTGACAAGTGACTATTAACCCAAAGCAATAAATGTTTATCACAAACATGATTAGACACTTTCTGGTCAGATCTATCATTATCTCAATACTTTGAACCCCATGTTGGGTGCCAAAAAGAAAACTGTTGTGGTTTAAGCTCAGTCAGATAGTAACTCAGGACTATGCACCTGTTCTCTTACTCCCCACCTTCTTCCTCCCCCGGCTCCCAGAGGGATGGGGAGGAGAATCAACAGACTGTGAATCCCTTGGGTTGAGATAAGAACAGTCCAGTAACCAAGGTATAACACAAACCACTACTGCTACCACCAGTAATAATAATGATAAGGGAAATAACAAGGGAAGTGATTACAACCTCTTACAACCCACCGACTGATACCCAGCCCAATCCAGCAGTGATCTAACCCTTCCAGGTGACTGCCCCCAGTTTATATAGTGGGCATGATGTGCTGAGGTACGGAATACCTCTTTGGTCAGTTTGGGTGAGGTGTTCTGTCTCTCCTTCCTCCCAATTTCCTCTCCTCCCTGGCAGAGCAGGAGACTCAGGAAGTCCTTGGTCAGAGTAAACATTACTGAGCAGCAACTAAAACCATTGGTGTTATCAGCACTGTTCCCAGGCTGAAAGTCAAAAACACAGCACTGCACCAGCTACTGAGAAGGAGAAAAATGACTGCTACTGCTGAACCCAGGACAATTACATATGCATGAGTGTTTTAAGAACTTTAATACTCTGCCAATGTTTGGTTGAACTTAAGTCAGCAGATTGAAAAGTTATTCAAGAAGAGATAGATAGAGAACAAGATTAAAAAAATATCAGATTTTAAAACTATTTGTATAAAATTCTAAGCAAATATACTAATTATTCTGCAACATTTAAGAATGTAAGTATTAAGTGACAACAAAACAAGAATTAATGACCCTAAACAAGGAAGTTGTTTGTACTGTGTTCACAACCCATTAATCCACTAGAATAAGAGCAGCATTTTGTTTAACCATCTTCATTACTGTTCCTGGGTTATAAGCAAAAGAAAACAGCCATAGGAGTAAAAATATGTAAACGTCACATCTCACACAAGGTCCAGCCTCACAGTCAAATGCTGTTCTTCAGGGTCATGATATCTTAAATTTTTAATTGCTAATATGAAAAATATAGGCCAGGAGGGGCTTAGAACATGTTTATGAAAGAGAAGGTGTTTACTCTGATGCTAAGCGTAAAAGACTGAGAGACTCCTTTACATGTCTCCTGTGTCTCCTTTACATAATATTTAATAGCTGAAAGAGGTATCAACATTTTCAAAAGATCAGTAATATTTTGCTTAATGAATGGTAATATTTCACTCTTAGAATTTTCTTTCTTTTACCCTTATTTGCTGTATCTGAGAAATTACTTTAGAAGCAGTTGTCATGATCTAGAATAGGCATAGCCCAAGAGAAGCCAGGTTATGGAAATAGAGCATCTATTTTTTTCTGTGTTTTGATCATACATAAGTTGGGCCCATTAGGATGCTATGTTAAAATTACTTCCTGCAGTGCAGGGCAGAAGTTAGTAATTTGCCTTAAGATGACTCATTCACAAATTAAAAATGAAAAGGAATCAGAAATACACAATTACCTGGAGAATAGTGTTCAGATCTTGGACTCCCAACACATGAGGAGCTTTGACCTGCTTGAGCAAGTCCAGAGGAAGGCCACAAAGATGGTCATTGGGCTGGAGCACCTCCCATATGAAGACAGGCTGAGAGAGATAGGGTTGTTCAGCCTAGAGAAGAGAAGGCTCTGGGGAGACCTTATAAGTCTTCCAGTACATACAGGTGGCCTACAAGAAATCTGTAGAAGGGGTTTTGGCAAGGACATGTAGTGATAAGACAAAGGGCAATGGCTTTTAGAGGAAGAGGGTAAATTATATGGGATATCAGGAAGAAAATCTTCATTGAGAGGGAGGTGAGACACCTCTGTGGTTGCCCATAGAGGATGGGAATGTCCCATTTGTTCATGTGTTCAAGGTGAGGCTGGATGAGGCTTTGAGCAATCTCATCTAGTGGAAATTACCCCTGCCCATGGCAAGGGAGTTGGAACAAGATGATCTTTAAGATCCCTCTCATCCCAAACCATTCTGTGATTCTATGAATGCCAAAACTTTAGAAAGCTCTCATCATTTTTTTTTTGTTTGGTTTGGTTTGTTTTTTTGATTTGCTTACCTCAATAATGTACAAGGGCAAGAATGCTATGTACTATACAGACTACTAAGTCAATATTGTTTTTTCTTGATAATAATACTTGATAACAATTTGTGAAAGATTGATTTTATCATGCTGCTTCATTTTAGTATTAAACACTATAAAAGTAATAACTCATCAGCAGTTAAAAGAACAAAGAAAAAGTATTGGTAGAAGTATACAGGAGGTAAAAAGGAACAGTATGAAAGTTTGCTGGAGGTTTAGGTAAGGTTAAAAAGAAAATGAGGATTTCTTCATAGCAGGTATCTTTGCCAATATGGTTTAGGAATCAGAGGTACTGATTAAGTATCATTATATAAGTATATATATCTATAAGGATAACATATATTGATATGTTATATATGGATAACATATCCTTATCTAAGGATAATAGTACAGTTCTTATAACACAAGTCATGCCTGAAATGCATTAATCAGAAGAGATATATTATTCAGAAAAGTAGAAAAATTAATGTAAAATTGGTGATAGTAAAACAAAGTGATGTAAAATATGAACACAGGTATATGGAAGAGATTATTACAGGCTGCTTCTAAGGTTCTTAAATATAATAAATGCTAAGGGATGTTATAAGTGATTGCCAGCTTGGAGCCCAGGGGTTCCTTCTCCCAGCTGCTGGACCCCAGTTCAGTGTGCCTGGGAGTTTTCTCCCAGCCAAGCGATGTGGCTGCTGCTTTCCTGTTTATGTGTTCGATCAATCTGTGTCCCAGAGGCACATGCACATGCATATACACAAACACAGAGGACTTTGACATGGCCAGCCACACAGACAGGGTGCTGCCTTCAACAGCACCTACATACAGGACTCACATAAAACCGGGGAACAGACAGCCAAATTCCCTCCTCCTCTCTGGCCAATAAGAGCTGGTGGTCACTAGTGAAAGCATGCATACCACTCCAGGTTTGTAAGCGCACACTTACAGATCCCTTGAATACTGGAACATTTGAAGTTATTTTTATATTATTGAAGTGAATAACAAGGACATTGGTGAAAATGGTAATACGGATAATGATCTGGCATTGCAACAGGTAGTGCCAAAAACTTGTACTAATACAAAGATGCAAGATACTATTAAACCATCATCTGAAAGAGTGTGTATCACTCTAGTCACCTAGAAAAAGATGAACTGAATGAAGGCTATCATTATATCTGTTGTCTACAAACTGTTTGGGAGATAAAAATGTGAAGAAAGGAGATAAAGCTGAAGTCATGGATTAAGTTGACACAGGAACACATGGGTATAAAATAGCCATTAGTAAATTGATGGTGAAAGAAGGCACTGAAAATACCAATTTGGCCAAAACAGAAATTTGCCTTTTAATAAGCAAAGATCATAAGCTATTTGAAGATGAACAGAATTATGGAATAAAGTTGCATGCAACAGCAAGACATGCAGGGCCAATTCTGTGATCATATTTCACTGTGAGGGGTTTCCTGTGATCATATGTACATATAATAAGCAGCTTCATATTAATGATATCCATACACAAAAGCAGCATTGAATATCACTGCTCCATACTATATTTCCAAATGGATCCAGTTTATTAACTTGTATTTATAAATATTTATCAGACATATGACATGACTGGCTTGACAGGAAGAAAACAGATGGAGCATATCTAATTGTAAGTATAAATAGTGAGACACTGAAATCATTAAACTCAGCAGCACTTTGCCATTGAATTCAGGCTGAAGTGAGGACAAGGATCAGACCTCAAAGCATGGCAACAGTAGAACTGCGTATGTTTTTGTAATAGTTCTCAGCTATTTAAAAAGCCCTGTCAAAGTGTGTTAGAATAGTCTGATAATGCTTTCAATGGTCTAGGACTCTGCTGACAATTTGCCAGGCAGGCACCATGATGCTGACAGATTCACACTATGTACTGCCTTCTCAGCCTGATACAGTCTTTCCTATTGGGAAGGCCCACCATGTCTAGTTTATTGCCAAGATTTTCCAAAAGGAATCATTCCTTTCTTTCTGTATGAGTAGTTATACTGGGTCTTGAATGGAGTTGATTTCCTTCCTAGCAGCAGTGTGGTCCTTTGTTATGGATTTGTAGCTAAAACAGCGTTGGTAACACACCCGTGTTTTGGCTACCGCTGAGCAGTGCTTGCACAGCCCAGGGGTTCTCTTTCTTCACCTTCTGACCCTGCTACCAGTAAGTAGTCTGGGGTTGGGCAAGAAGATGAGAGGGGATGCAAGTGGGGCAGCTAAGCTGAACAAAACATAGGTATAGTCCATATCATATGATGTCATGCTGTGCCATAAAAGCCCAAGGAAAGGAGGAGGAAGGGACAACATTTGTGGTTATGGCATTTGTGTTCCTACATAATTGCATGACAAGGCCCTACTTGCCAGGTAGTGGCTGGCATTTGGTTGCCCAGGAGCAATAGTGAATAAATTTTGCATTTGTTTGTTTATGCAGCTATAGCTTCACTTAAACTGCCACCAGTCTCAATCCTTGAGTCTTCTCACCTTCTTCCTTTCTCCCATGCCACAGAAGAGGGAGTAAGTGAGTGGCAGTGTGGTTGCTTGAATGTTCGCCGATGTCAACCCACCAGAGTGGAATGCGGCTTATATAGTTGTTTAGAATAGAACAAAAGTAGCTGATGTATGTGTCAGGGAACCCTCTATAAGATTGAATTACTCCATTAAATTGCACTATAAATGCCTTACTATACAGCAGTAAACTGATACATTTTAAATATTTTTACACCAAATGATGTGATTGTTTTCTTCAGCTCTGTGTTACAGTTCCATACACAGATATTTTCTACTGAAAGCTGCTTTATAATTCTGCTGCAGGAAACAGAGTACTATTCAAAAGACTACAAAAGTGTGACCCATGCCACATTTCTATGTAGGAGAGATGTTGAAGATTCTATACACTTGGTTATCCTTATTCAAATAGGCCTTTCAAACACCTTTGTTTGGCTGCATATAATTTATATTTTTTCTTTGATTTATTATTAAATTACATGAAAATGGCCACAGGTCATAACAACTAAAGTTGTGGGCCACCTCAGCCTCAATCAGACCATAAGTTCCCCATTCCTACATTCAGCATTTTACTCTGATACTTACTGTAGGTTTCCAGAGCCATGAGAGCATCAGGTAGGAGAGATAACAAGTGTCCTATTTTGGAGTAGTGGATGCTTAAAGGCAAAGGATGTTGAATAGTCTCTGGCAAATGCCACCTTCTTGCATCAAGTGGAAAGCACAGGTGTGGTTATTTGAGTCTGTGTGCTCCCTAGAAGCTTTTTCCAGAGTGTGCCACCCTGTTGTTACTCAGACCTGCCCCAGCTATGTATACAAGTGTTAAAATCTCTTCATGTTCACACCCACAACATGCATTGTCATTTCATAGTATCAAAAATTTTGGAAATAAGTTTAAGGATACCCCTCTAATAGACAACCACAGTTATGAAACAAATTGTTGGATTCATTGCAGAGGCATTAAACTAAAACTGTGATGTCTGTGTGATACAGGTTGCTTCCCTCTGGCCTTAAAAGCTATGAGTTTGCGGCTGCATGGCAGAAAGTGAGCAAAATTTACTTTATAAATTATTATAGATGTCCGTTTGGAAAAAAATATTAAAATATCCTGTAAACATACATCCTATTCACAATTGCATTTACAGCCTTCTGATTTTAACATTTATACTGTCCACATTTTCTGCATTAACCTTGCTAAACATATTTTTAATTCCATTAAAATCCTTCACTGCATAAAATATCAATAATATTGATTCATCCTTTTTGTCTCCTCAGGACATGGTTTAATTTCACATCAATTTGTATAATGAGAAAAGGACTGAATATGCCGGAAATGAATCCTAAGAGAAAATGCTAAGAATCAATTAGAACACGTTATCAGCTACAAAGATAGTCATATCCTTTTACTAATGAAGTAACATATATTTTAACATAGGAAATAAGGGGCTATCTGATAGCTGTTTCCACTAGCAGATTTTGTACTTCAGTTGGCTACACTGGTTTCATGCTGATGTATTAGAATTTAATTTGCCCACTATCAACATTAAATTTCTGGAAGATTAAGTAGACAAATAAGTTCAATGGAATGAAAAATAATTATAGAATTAAAAAAGTATTCTTATCCCTTTGTATTTGTTTTGTATTTATTTTTGTTTCATCAGCATTAATATATACATACCAGTATGTATATATACATACTGTATATATAAATCAGTATGCATATATAAAGTGCAGTATGAGTTATACTCACAGCCAGGCCAATCAAATACATAGTCATAGAATCATAGAATGTTTTGGTTTGGAAAGGACCTTAAAATCATCTAATTCCAACCTCTCTGCCATGGGCAGACACACTTCACACTAAGCCATGCCACCCAAGGCTCTGTCCAGCGTGGCCTTGAGCACTGCCAGCGATGGAGCATTTTCCACTTTTTTGGGCAACCTGTTCCAATGCCTCAGTACCCTTACAGTAAAGAACTTTGTGCTTATATCCAACCTAAACTTCCTCTGTTTTAGTTTAAACCCATTAATCATTGTCTTATCACTACAGCCCCTGGTGAAAAGTCCCTCTCCAGCATCCCTATAGACCCCCTTCAGATACTGGAAGGCTGCTATGAGGTCTCCATGCAGCCTTCTCTTCTCCAGGGTGAACAGCACCAACTTTCTCATCCTATCTTCATACGGGAGGTGCTCCAGTTCCATGATAATCCTCGTGGCCCACCTCTGGACTTGTTCCAACAGTTCCATGTCTTTTTTATGTTGAGGACACCAGAACTGCACACAATACTCCAAGTGAAGCCTCACAGGAGCAGAGTAGAGGGGCAGGATAACCTCCTTCGACCTACTGGTAACACTCCTTTTGATGCAGCCCAAGATATGGTTGGCTTTTTGGGCTGCAAACACTGCCAGCTCATGTTAAGTTTTTTATTGAACAAAACCCACAGGTCCTTCTCCACAAGGCTGCTCTGAATGTCTTCCCTGCCCAACCTGGAGCTGTGCCTGGGATTGCTCCCACCCAGGTGTAAGATCTTGCACTTGGCAGGGTTAAACTTCATCAGGTTGGCATCAGTCCACCTCACAAGCGTGTCAAGGTCCCTCTGGTTAGCATTGCTTCCCTCCAGTGTATCAACCAAACCACCCAGCTTGGTGTCATTGGCAAACTTGCTGAGGGTGCACTCAATCCCACT
>JAOEHX010013563.1:1996-16370 GCA_025448015.1 Bolborhynchus lineola
CTTTTCAGGCATTTATATACCTTCACTAGATCCCATCCCCCCCCCCCCAAGCCTTATCTGAAGTAACTGTGGTAAACTTGGAATTTAAACATGCATGAAAACTGGAGCTAAATCAAGGGACACATTTAAGAGACTGCTTGAATATAATGACATTACAAGATTTAAAGATAGGCTCAGTCTACTGTTCAAGCATGAAAATATTAATAGGAAGATGTAAAATTAAGCTTCTTTACTTGTATGTCCTCACTTGATTTGCAACATCTACATTGTTTCCTCACCATTGTTAGTAATAATGTAAGTAGTAAATGGTACAACTGAACAGAGTGGTTTGACTCTTTTTTTTCGTGGGTTGATTGTATCATTGAAAAATGTGGACTGAATCACTTGAAACTTCTTGCTCACATTCACCTCCCAAAAAGCTTCATGTGTTGCCAACCAACTTCTGTGTAAAGTAGAATACAAAAGAAGGGCAAACAGTTAAGTACAGGCTTTTAATTGCAATTGCAGGAAGGTAAACTGGTACACCAAAACAAGTAAATGATGGGTATTTCTTGTAAGGAAAGAAACTTAATGAATTGTATAAAAGCAAAGTGTGAAATACAAGTTTCTTTGACATTACTCTGCTTCATAGACAGTATTCTCATGGAACACAACAGTGGGGGCAAGTGCACTTCCAATGGCCTCTTTAAGAGGTAAGCAACACACTTTTATTTCAATGCTAGTAAAAATAACTGCTTTTGGAACATTTTTTAAAGCAGATTTATTTCCAAGAAAAATAGAGAGCAGCTAGAAATCCAGCTCCAGTTGCTCTTCAACAAAAACTACCAAGCAGCATCAACTCTATCTGTACAAAGTATTTGCAGTCTGCAGTCAGGGAGACAGATTTCGTAACTTCAGATTGGAGGCAACATGTCTTGTGAAAACATTCACTAATGCTCTCAACTATTTTGTACTTTGCTGCAGTCCATCAACCCTCTACACCACATACATACAAACTGTTAGAAAAAGAGCATCATCAACAAAATATCTGTTGACTGACACTGTATTTCACAAATCTGATGACTTTCTACGTTGGCAGTAGCAACATTTCAGCTTCTTTTCTTCATACAATATGTAGAAGAATGACACAATGCAAAAATGAGTCTGATGGCTTTTTTTTCACCAAGCTATGACCAAGGACTTTGAAAGCCTGCTTGTGCACTCTGGTCCTTTCACGGTAACAGGGCAATATAGAAAACCCAAACTTCAGACCAAGGGAAAGAAGTTAATGCGCAGCTGGAGACAGGAGTGGGAATACGTGAGAGAAGCAGCTCAGCAGACACCAATCTCAGTGCAGGACAGGAGGAGATGCTCCAGGTGCCAGAGCAGAGATTTCCCTGCAGCCCATGGAGGGCCCCATGCTGGAGCAGAGGGATGCTCGAAGGATGTTGGGACCCTGTGCAAAGCCTGCACTGGAGCAGACTCCTGGCAGGACTGGTGGCCCCATGGAGAGAGAAGCCAACCCTGGAGCAGGCTTGCTGAAGGACTTGTGACCCTGTGGGGGACCCACACTGGAGCAGTCTGTTCCTGAAGGGCTGCACCCATGGAAGGGACCCACACTGGAACAGTTCATGAAGAATTGCTCACACTGGAGAAGTTGGTAAATGACTGTCTGCTGTGGGAGGGACCTCACTTTG
This sequence comes from Bolborhynchus lineola, assembly GCA_025448015.1. Classification (NCBI taxonomy): domain Eukaryota; kingdom Metazoa; phylum Chordata; class Aves; order Psittaciformes; family Psittacidae; genus Bolborhynchus; species Bolborhynchus lineola. The sequence continues at coordinate 3,673 of JAOEHX010013563.1, forward strand.
GAGCAGAGAAAGAGCACGGGAGTCCACATCTTGAGGAGGAAGGAGCAGCAGAGACAACGCGTGATGAACCGGCTATAACCCCCATTCCCCGTCTCCCTGCACTGCACAAGTGGGAGGACATAAGAGAAAATCAGGAGTAAAGTTAAGACCAGGAAAAAGAGAGGGATGGAGGGAAGATGCTTTTAAGTTTTGGGTTTATTTTCTCATTACTCTACCCTGATTTTAATTAGTAATAAATTAACTGTCCCAAGTTGAGTCTGTTTTGCTCACAACGGTAATTGGTGAGTGATCTCTCCCTATCCTTATCTGACCCATGAGCCTTTCACTGTATTTTCTCTCTCCTGTCCAGGGGAGAAGGACAGTGATAGAGCAGCTTTGGTGGGTACCTGGCATCCAGCCAGGGTCAACCCACAAGTCATAAGAAAGATCTCCATGGTCTCAATAAGCAACTGTCAATAGCTAAATGAATAAAGATTTTCAAACAGTGTCAGGCAGACAATGAGGGCCAAAACATAGGTCTTGACAGCCCTTCCCACACAGATTTTTTATCTACTTGGATATATTCTGCAATTCATTTCTTTCACTCTGTGTTTTTAGGACAAAAGACATTTGTCAAAAGACAAACATGGACAGCAGTATAACAGTGAACTGAACTGACTGTTCAATTCCAGTGAGGCAGAGATAAGAGTCACAAAGAATCTGGATTTCACAGAGATGAGGATTACAGCATCCCACCAAGATAACTCTGAATTAGAGATAAGCATTTTTTTTTAACTTTGCTAAACCAGAAACCCTCTCTAACCACCCAACCAAAGCAAATAACCCCTTAAATGCAACATGCGAGTCTCCCAAAAGCCCACACTCACCAAGACAAAGACCTCTTGGAAAATAATTATAACCTTAATATGCCATGGACTTGGATCAGGCGACCTCCAAATGGGTCCTCTAATTTAGTGTATCATTTTATGGAAAACAAGGATGAAGGCTGCGATAGTAAAACCCAGAGAACCTATGCCTAGCTGCTCCTCCAGCTGACGGCAAAGAAATGCAACTGTTGTAGTAACAGCAGCACCTCATCTTCACATCCACAAATCCGACTTCATTCAAGAAGGCTATGACAGTAGTTGGTCTCTAAATGATTAATCCTGTTAGATATTCCCTACTCTTGAAGGGCACAAAGCTTCAAGTATGATGTGCAATGTTCTGCTCTCTAATAGTCCTCTGGTCAAGAGAACTATTAGCAATCCTGAAATCCACAGTTCTGTACAGGTAGGGGAAAGCAATTTCCATTTTCTCCCTATTTTGTGACCAAGGGCTTGAAGTGCATTTTATGCCGAGTCAGATGGTGAGTATGATGTGAACAAGTCTCTTCTCTAATAAGAATTCAGCTCTCTCAGAACAAACTCTATTAATTATTACTAAAGTGATGCCTGCATCTTGCTTATGAGAAAATAAACAGAAGGCAGAAAATAGATGAACAGAACACTGCTGTATGCCCAGTATCTTATCTTCAGAAACTGAGAAAAATAAATCCTATATCCTTTGGTTATTTATGTCATTGAGACTTGTGCAATTCATGTAAAGGGTTAAAGAACTAAATCTTCCCCCCCGAGTTAAAGTCGCCACGCATAAATACTGTTGTGACTACAGATTGCAAAAGAACGGAAACACAGTAAATCATCCCATTTTTTTTTCTGAGAAATTCTGGGACTATGTTCTGAATTTCCAGGAACAGAAGACAAACACTGCCAATTCTCACTGCCGGATTTTTACTGAAGAGTTCGAGAATTTGGAAAGGGCTCCTGAAAGCCACTAAAAGGTAGTATTGATTTTTTCCACAAAGCTAGAGATTGTTCCTAGGAGAATGCACTCAGTGTGACTAGTTTGTGTGCTAACTCCTGAGAAAGCAAAAGAAAATACAAATACGTAATAAAAAAAGGCTCTTAAACAAGACCCGAAAGCTTTTTATAGTAGCGAACATTGCATGCCAGAGCCTACTAAGAAAAGCTGGAGATCTGTACCTTGCCTGACTCCTCAAAAACATCAAAAAGAAGGGTAGAGAGGGGTTGGCAACAAGGGATCTTTAAGGGTATTCTGAAATTCACTTATCCAGGTTGTCATTTCTCTTGCTGTCTGCTTAGAATGCAATCCCCAACTGAACCCATCGTTTTATCCTGAACACTTAAGTTATAACATTAAGGTCCCAACCTTGTGGATTCTGGAAGAATATTCTCTCTAGCCTTCCATTCAGATTAAGTCAGCAAAATGTACTAGAAAAAAAATAGAATACTTCTTCACACACTAATCTAGAGCATATTTAGTTTAACCTTCTTTCAGCCCTTTACCAACACAATACTGGCACTGCAGCCAAATTTGAAAGACAAGTTGATGAAAGCTTCTAAGTCAGATTTAGTAGGGGTGGAAAAACAGATGTTCAGGGTTTTTTTCATGCAAACTTCACTTCTGACAGAAGGCACAGTAGTTGTGAATGGGCTTCCAAAGCTAGTCTTTAGGCTGGTTATAAGCATTTAGGATAGTTAACACACAGTAAGCTATGACCAAAAATAATTAAGACACTGGGAAAGTGACTCCTTATTAAGTTGCCTGTGTTCCTTTGACACTTCAGTCTTTTGACAACCCCAGACTAAAGTAGATTATCAACAGGGTTTGTAAGAGCAAGAAGTACCACCAAGGAAAGTTTGCATTCTTACTGCTTATGAACCACTGAAGACATTATTTTCATGTGAAAGTGAGAACTTGCAGCTCAAAAATGACTGCCTACAATGTCAAGTTTCTCTTACATAGCTCTCCTCTCTCTCAGCTTCGTATCATGACTCAGATACACTCTAAATGAATTCAAAGCATAACTTCAAAGCATCATGAAGTCCAGACACATCTATTCACATATTCTTTTAAAATCATAAGATCCAAGTATAGTAACACCTGATTACTCAAAGTCCATTCCATTTTTATAGCTGCAAAAAAACAGTTACAAGGGAACTGTTATGTGTTTTCTGTTGTCAGGGAAAGCATTTGGGTACATTCAACTGACAACTCGGCACACACTAACATTAGTCGTTGAAGTCAAAGATTCCTGTTGGGGAATAAAACTGTAAATCAGCACGTTATGAAACAAATGTATAAATCCTATAGAGGATTGTTGGGAAGTTTGTTGTTGGTGTTGTTTGGTTTTTTGCTTTTCTTTAAAGCGCCTAGCATGACAGTAGCAATCGCTACTAGTAAGGTTTCCCTTGGGAGAAAGAGATTTCAGGTCACATGATCCTCTGTTTAATTATTTATCTGCAGGGCCCAAAATCAGAACTGAATCCTTACGGTGGTGAGCATACTATGAAAACAAGAGGGAAAAAAAGGGCAAAAACCAGGTCATGTCCAGAATAAGAAATTTGCAGTTCCCTGAAGAATACGAAGCGTGCATATGTCAACCAAAACTGCCTGGGAAAAAACAACATATGAGAACTTCAATAATGCATTTTTGCCTAGCACCTTCGATTTGAGCTGTTTTTTTTAAAAATATATTATTTGTAATATGCCATATTGGCTGCTTAGATACAGCATGATGACTCAACAAACATAGGATCTACCCAAGTGTAAAAATCTCTGCCTTTGTTCCTACAAATATAGCGTTGAGCAAACATTGATACTTTTTGGTGCAAGGTACTTCACTGGTATTATAGGCCGCTTTTTTGTTGTTGTTCTTTTCGGACACAATCTCCTTCTCCCAAATATGAACTGGCCATTTTGAGCACAGATATCAAACATTAAATCAGTATCTATTAGTGACTCGATTTTTTCAGAGGCAGGTCTTGAATACAGGATGGTAACAGAGGCTCTGTTCCCAAACATTCACAAAACCCAGAGAATTGCCAGACAGCTATTAGCAGTTTGATGAAAAGTTTGAATGCACAATCAATCACTGGCACACAGCAATATGACAGTACAAGCTGACAGGAACATGCAGTTTCATAACTTACTATCCGATAAGGAAGATGCAAAAAGGAGTCTGGGCAGCCAGCTAAAGCCATTTGTTCCTTCAAGTTTTCTTCAAATTACATCTACTGCTTCACAGGACCTGCGGAGTACAAACAAACTGTCAGAAACCATACTGAAGACATTTCATCAACTTATTGTTGAAAACAGTTGGAGGGGAAAGACCGAGAAGAGCAAGATGAGGTGACAGGGATTTGCATCAACTTGGAGTAGGAAATCTGCACGTTTGCTTTCTGTATCCTACAAAACACTTTCAAATGGGTATTTGATTCAATGACTATTCTCATGCTGAATGGCTCCACCTTTATTTCCACAGTCCAGGCAAAAAAAAGAAAGCCTCTCTTCACACCTAGACCCTAACCATTTGAAGACTGGCTCTCTCCAGCTAAGGATATGTTATCAAGTGCAGAAAGAAAACACTGAAATCTGAGAATTAATTAGTATGTCAGGCATTTATCATAGAATCATTTAGGTTGGAAAAGACCCATAAAACAGATATCATCATGCAGCATTAGCCTCCAACACTTAATTGCACAACTTTACCCTTTCCTGCCTGCCTGTTCTCCCACAGCTTTATTCTAATGCAGTATATGAAATACGGTGTCCCATGCAAATCTGCATTTAAGTCTTGCACTTCTGAGTGATTATTAGCAGCAACTTCACAGGGTAAGAAGCATTTCTTTTAAGCATCACTTCTGTGATCAAATGGAGCTTGAAAACAAATCTGTTGCAGGTGGATATGGCTACAGAACTAAAAGCGACAAAAGAGAATGCAGTATTAATCCAATGTCAATAAAATTAAGTGCTGCTTCCAAACAAGGAAACAAAATTGAACAAAACCATATAAATAAATAAAGCACTATTTGCTGGTCCCTGCATTTCTCCCAATCAGTGGCATTCACAATGAGACATCCCTGCAGCATATGCCAACTGATGCTACCTCCATGCAGATGAAAAAAGGGTGGCAGGGGAAGAGGCACAGCAGACTGCAAAGCACAGTCACAACTTCCACTCCTACTACAAGTGAGCCCCCGTCTTGTGCACTGTTAATTATCAATCATGTACTCAAAACAAAAGTTGAGTTTTAAACAGGCTAGCCACTCTCTCTAGTAGGCACGAACTGTCACCGAACTAAAGCTCCCAGCAAGACTTCTAGACAGTTAAGTCATGGACAAGGGCAAAAGACATCTTGGAAAAACTGCTCGTAGAGGAGTTGCAGCTCATGGTCCAGAGAGACCATGCACTCCTCAAGGAAGCTATATTTTACCTAGTTCCGGAAGAAGTTCATCTGAAGTATGGTAGCTGCCTCTTCTATGAGAAAGGCAAGCAAATTCTTGGGAACTTCTTTCCAGGAAGAAGTTACTGGGCTTCTGGTGTTTTCCTGAAGTAGCAACTTTCTGGGCTCAAGTCATATAGCCAATTACCTTGGGAGGAAACTGGTTTGGCAACATCAGGTTTGAAAATCTATTTAACCCAATCTGAATAAATCAAGTTGTTTATTCTAGATACTTTCTCCTACAGAATTTAAGTGTAAAGCCAAGTCTTAAAGGACTTATACTGGGGGGGAAGATCACCTCAGACACTTAACTCTGTAGGCACTATACCCAACTGGTATTGTTACTAGTCTTTAAAGCATACAAACAGCAGTCTACAGCCTTCTAACTCATACTCTACATCTAAAAGTTTGCAGTAAGCTTTTAAGACAGATGTGACTATCTCATTTTCAGAGATAGATTTGCCTCATTCAGCCAGCTTGTTCTGGGAGAATTAAGCACAGATTTATGGAAACCTCTTCTCTTGGATGATTTATGCAAAAGAAAAAAAAAAAAAGTAAAAAAAATATTTAATTTTGGGGAGTAGAGTTTTCTGCAAGTACATCTATAGTGAAATTACGCAAGCCACTGGAACAGATGCTCTGAAGTTGGTACAATCCATCAATAAACAAAGAGAACTGTATTATTAGCCTGTAAATCCACCAAGATTAAAAGAAAGTTTAGTTACAGGTATGAGGGAAAAGAATTCAGCCTTGCACTGCAACAGTTTTATGTTTATTATGTTTTCAGTATTTAGAGAACAAGAACAGGCGCAGCTGTACATTTAACTATAGGTTATTTAGGACTGAATATCACAATACTGGTCGGCTTCTTGATGTTTCAAGCAAAAGGCACCGATTCACTTATAGCAAGACAGATTAAATATGTTCCTAAACAATACCAGACCAATTTGTCTACTCCAGGGCGTGCTGCAGTTTATGCCACAGCCCCATTACGCCAATGGAAGATCATAAATTACCTCGAACAATAGCTGAAGTCAGGACTGCATAATTTATCAAGACCCATTTGCTTCACTGCTACATTCTTGAGTATTCATTTGTTAACACCGCAGAAACTGAGAAAAGCAATAATCTCTAGATGATATCATTCCTGGTCAGTCACACATTAACACTGATTTAAGATCGCATCTCTTTTGTCTGTCTAAAAGCAGTTTATCAAAGTACTCCTACCCTAGGAATACAGAAAGCCTTTGCCCACCTTTAAGATCTAAAGTTCAATTGTACAATATCAACAAGTAATAAGTTTTACAGGGAGAGAACTCTATGCCAATTCATGCATTCAGCAGATAAAAATTAAGATTTAAAAACAAAGAGTAAATCGACTTTGTTATTGTCTTTAAACATGATTTTTAGAATGACAGTTATCTTCAGAGACCATAACCACATGTGAATTTGCTTGTCCTTTCCATGTGCAAGTTAAATAGCACAAATCAAAGAGACATTTCAGTGCCAAGTTACTGCCCTTTTCCTAAAACACCTTAGATGGTGAAGGGCAAGTCCAAAGGATTGCAAACATAAAACAAGCTATGTAGTTAATCACTATTACAAAACTCAGAACATTCAGTGGCAAGAATCCTGTTGTGCAGCATTGAGCCAGACAGCCTATGCACATTCAAAACCAAGTGACTTCATATGCTTTTAATGGCTTAAGAGATCTTCTCTGGACAGTCCCTGAATGACGGATAGTCACAATAAATCAAGTTTCACAGATCATAAGATTTGCTTTTGGTATGATATTCTCATTCCTAAAGAATGGTCTATTGTGAGGGATAGCTTTGATGTCTCTGCCTCAAGTGTTAAACCAGCTCACATGATCTAAACAAAGACAGATATTCATCCTGCATGGAAAACGTTGTAGGTACACACCCCCTAGACACTGCCACTGCTCTAAATGAGTTGGTTTTAGTCACAAGCAAATTATCCACCTAACCAGTAGATTAAGTTATCTATTAACAGCAAATTAAGCCTGTCACCAGGTATTGTTTTTTGATTTATCACTTGCTCTCTGCATATTCCCAGCAGAGAAAACAGTATCTCACCCAGCACTCTGGAAGCACACACAGCCTACGCACCTACAGATACCGCGGTAGGAAGATGGCAGGGGTATGGTCACTCTGCCAATTCAGGAAGTTTTCCAGGTTCTACATGTGCCATCTGTCAAAGTCTTTAAATGCAAGAGAAAAATAATTTTTAAAACGCAATCAGTTGCAGATTAGTTAGGAACAGGAGGAGGGAGGGGAAAAAAACACCCTGAAAATAATATAACCTGGCAGAATTGCAAGACAAGCTCCAGAGCTCTTGAAAACTGGAGCTGTGCTTTTTTATGAAAGGTAGCTTGCTAATTCTTTAACACTATTCTCTTTCAAGCCCTAGGTATTTTGTTATTTTTCTTCCATAATGTTCTGCTTTCTGTAACTGAACAGCTGTGGAAGAGAGAGGCAGTAAAAGGCTTCAATATAGATTTTGACCAACCTGAAGACCTCAGGTTTAAAACACAGGTTAAAAACCTTTTCCTCTCTTTTATCTGTCTTTCAGTCTCTCAGACAGTTGGTGTCACCACCTCTTTTCTCCCCACATTATAGCATGAGGCTTAGCTGACCAAACTTGTATTTTTATGAGAAATCAGAACAAAGTCTTGAAACAACTGAGTTCATACAACAGTCTCCCCTAAGTCACCTTCAAGAATGCCTGGGTCAACTCTACTGGACTTGCAATTTAACATCATTAAGAATCAGAGGAAAAAAACCAAAACCAGCTGTCTTGTTGGTCCACACAAAGAAGTATCTCCAAGATCTCAACTGTCCACCCACCTGGCTCCAGGTTCCCTACTACTCATATCATCCAGGAAAGTGTTTTGTTTTTTTCTGAAGACCTACAGACCTATATATATATATATATATATATACACGTGTGTGTGTGCACGATATACATAATTTAAGCATGGCTTCAAGTTAAAGTAAATGGATGGATCTATCAATCCTCTATGCCAATACGAGGGCATGAGTACACGTAGACTTATGCTTTCTTACCAGTCTGCTCCTATTGCCATAGTTACAATGGAAATAAGATTTGGATGTGAGCAGCACAAAGCACGCCAGTGAATTTTCTGTAACTGAAAGACCTGACAGCTAACAGTATCCCCAGCTGCATTTAAATCACAGGATCCAGATGTTCTTTTCCATGCAAGAACAAGATCTACACAACTTCTTACAAGAAGAAAGCCTGACCACCTGAGCTGGAAATAAAGTGCCACCAGATACCCTAGCTGGCTGGACCAGGATTCTAAAGTACCCTTGGCAGCACACGTTTGCCACCACACTCCATCATACCTCTAGCAATAAGCATGTAGAAGGATTTTGAAAGTGATTTCCCCTCTTTTGGTGGTGGTTTCAGGTAGAGCCTGTGTAAGTTTACAAGACTGAGGATGCTCTCCATTCCCAAGGTGATCCTCCGGTCAGCAGGACTCAAATGTTCACTAGTGCAGGCTGCCAAACAACACAACCTAAAGACTCTGACTTCAAGCCAATACTGACAGCTTCCTGTGCAATGAACAACGCAGCACTGCTCTGTTTGGCTCAGAGAACTGGATTCATCGTCTCAAACCTTTTATTGTCCATTTCCCCATTTTACTTACTCCAAACACATGCTTGCTTCTCTTCAGCTCTGAACATGTCTCCCCACATCCAAAGTCTCCAGCTTTCCATGCTGAAAACTAGTACTTGGGCAGCCTCCCTTCAAACAAGTTATTTTGCCTCCAAAACACCTCCAAAGACACTCCAGAATACCATTACTCCCTAACCACAAGAGACTCAATGTTCATTGACATCCTGATGACCTACTGAGATTAGCAATAAGTCACATTCAAGAATACTTTCACATTTCCTAATTTCTTCCCTCTTCCATTGCATAAGTTGGTATCTGCACCCACATTGTGTTACACATACATACTCCAAAAGGCATTTGCAAGTCTATGATATGGAGAAACTGCCTAACTAGAGTAATACTTTGAACATCTTTGAAAACAAAGCATTGTTCTAGTTAAAATTTCAACTGAGTGTTGCACACTAAAATGAAAAGCACTGTTCAAAATACAAATCAATCAAAAGCACTTCAGTTACGTCCAAACACTCCCACGATTCCTTACTAAAAAATCTGGTCTTATAAAAAAAGGGAATATAATTCTCTTTGCCATTCTTAATTGCAAAGCTGTTAGTCTAAATATTACACCTTGTAAAGGAAGCCATTTGCCATTGTAATTTTGCCAGAAAATGAAGAATCTTGGCAACAGCTATTGAGGCTTTTGAAAGCCAAAACAGATATACTTCAGAAGAAGCACAGAAGAGCTGATGCCATCCCACTTCAAGTCTTGCCAAATAAAATTAAATAAAATATATGCAGTTCAGCATTTTTTGGTTTCCTGAAGCTGCCTCAAATTCTGCAAAGGCTTCTCAAGACTCATAGCCTGTGAATTCATATTCAGCTCCTGACAGAGCAGCTTCACTGACAACAAAGACACAGTCCTGGAAGAAAAACAGTTACTTTGCACCTAGCCCACTTAAGGAAGGATTTTTTTTCCCTTGTCCCTGAAGGAAGCATTCCAGTTAAAAAAAAAAAAAAAGCTACAATGAATTTTGGAAATATTTACAAAACTCTGCAGCTTCACTATCTCCCCCAACCACTGGAAATCCTCTTCTGCCTCTTAATAGCTGAATCCATAGCTTTGAAGCACGAGCTTTGACAACTAAACAGAATGTACTCAAGTCTAAACAAAATGTTAATTAGACAGAAACTAAAATAAAGAACTATGCAGTATACAGCAGACAATCCCACCATCAAGCCATATGCAGAAGTAGGGCAGGTCCATAGATGCCTGACTGGGACAAGAGATGCAGTAAGGCAGCCCAAGGACAACTTCAGCTGAAAATGCCATGATTAATAATCTCTAATTCTGTATATACCCTTCCTCATTACATTCACTTCCAGAAAAACAAAAAACACTGCTTCTATCCTCTGTGTTGTCATTTTCTTGCATTTTTTTTTCTCCACAACCTAGCCTCATTTCTCATAACACAGAATCCAAAGTTTTGTAAGCAGTTTGGGAAGCAGTCTAAATAATTATTTCCTTCTGTTATTTTAGGCTTTTATTATCTAACCTGAAGACTTAGAGTGAAGTTATACAACAGTTAGGATGATTTAATAGCTTGTTACTGCCAAGAACAGGACAGACATCCCACTCTCTTCATCAGCCCTTGCTCTGCTTTCTTCCTCCACTTCCTCCCAGCAACTTCAAGGCATTCCCTCCTTCTCGCTCTTTCGTGCCATGTCTGGTCCTTAATGAGTTCAGCTTCTGTTAATTAACGTGTTTGTTTTGCTGGGTTAGTTTTCTGCTAAGGAAGCAATGGCAATAAACTTGTATCTGACAAGCAGCTCAGCTGGCACAATGTGAACCCCAGGAGAGCATGAGCAAGAGGGGAAGGGAACAGGATCACCCCTTTCCAGCAGAAGCAAACTGTTACATCGGCAGAGGCAACCTGTGAACTTCCATTTTCTTTGTTTACCGCCTTTAGGAACTGGCAAACCTTTCCTACTGCATGTCCATGAGAATTACTGCTTTCCAGGCATCTCACACAAGTTAAACATTTGGGTAAGTCTCCAAACAAAATATAAAGTTGTGTTTTCTAGAAGGCACTTTTCCCTTGTGGTACCTATTCAAGTAAAATCTGCCTTTGTTACATACATACCAAAATACTGCTTTTTGCATCCAACACTCTAACAAGCCTTTATGCTTTCAACCTGCTACTGGTCTGAATTATCCTTCCCCATCCACAGGGGTGGCTAAAGACCCCCAGACCAGGGACTAAATAACACACAAGACATTCTCCCACCCAACTCCTATATTAATAGAGAAAGCACCTTACCCTCTATACAATGTTTTTTTATCAGAGTCAGATCGTTAGAGATGCTGGTGGAAACAACAGCTTTATATACAACACTCCTTCATTTTGGAGGAAAATCTTCTAAAGCATGCAGAAGCCTTTCCTCCCTTTCTGACTGATGCTGAAGACAAAGATATATATAGAGAAAACAAACCAAACGAGAATACAAGGCGATTTTTATCGCATGACCCATTGATCATTTTTTCAAGCATTTTAGGTCTGTTTCATCCAAACGACCCATTCCTCAATCATTACAGTTATTCACAACCTATTTTAGTTTGTTTAGATGCTTTTTATAAGGAAGTTTCCTTCTTGGTAAAATTCAGGCAGAGGGTCTCAATAAAGCCTCTCACCGAATGTACTGGTTTTTGTAACACAGTACTCGCCACAAAGCACCATCCATTGGACTGACCTCAAAACTAACATCCACACTTGTGCAAGGAAAGTTATAGGCAGGTATCAATCGATACAACTCACATTGTGCCTCACATCTCTTCTGCCTTTCAAAATTTTCAGGTGGGTTAAAATACTTTTCCTGGATTAAAAAGCAAATAAATTAATCATTGTGGAACAAGGATGTTGGACAGGTTTTTCATTTTGATGATTTACAGGGTTTAATACCAATAGTTAACACAGTAAGTGTGCATGTGTCACTTGCTGTTCTCTTAGTACAAGTTTTTTTTTTTTTGGAGAGTTATTAACTAGAATTATCAAATGCTTTTATTTAGAGAGCGAGGTTCAAGTTTTTAAAGCAAATCAATCAACAGAGGCTTTTACAGTTATCTATAATTTATGTTGGTGAATAAGCACTAGTTTATTTACATTGTCAAATACCATATAAATGGCTGAAGCTGGAAGGCAAGTGTGGACATTTAAATTCAAACAGCAGGCTACTCACTAAGATGGTATCTTTTTGAGATACTACAAGAGATAGACTTCAGTGCCCAGGTTAGTCTCAATATACCTCTTGTTCACACAGCTATAACACCTGAAAGAAAGCCTTTCTGCTTAGCCTCTCAAAAACTACATGCTGTGAGCAGAGACACATTCCCCAATGGCAACAATCGTAGAATCATAGAATAGTTAGGGTTGGAAGTGACATAAAGACCATCCAGTTCCAATCCCCCTGACATGGGCAGGGACACTTCACTCTAAACCATGCCGCCCAAGGCTCTGTCCAACCTAGCCTTGAACTCCACCAGTGATGGAGCATTCGCAACTTCCCTGAGCAACCTATTCCAGTGCCTCACCACCCTTACATTAAAGAATTTCTTTCTCATATCCAATCTAAACTTCCCCTGTTGAAGTCTGAACCTGTTACCCCTTGTCCTGTCACTACAGTCCCTAATGAAGAGTCCCTCCCCAGCATCCCTATAGCCCCTTTCAGATACTGGAAGGCTGCTCTGAGGTCTCCACGCAGC